>CAJUYI010001396.1:36467-73596 GCA_910591695.1 Galerucella pusilla
TACAAATAAATATTTCAGTATATATTATGTATTTCTTTATCTAGCAAAATTTTATTTAACACACATCAACTTAAACTACCGTAGCTTGAATTTACCTACGTAAAGCTAAAAGTAAGCTGACTCTTAAATTTAAATTTTCTCCAATTTAGTTTTAAGAAATAAAATTAGTGGCGCCATATATTTTTATCATTTAATAATTTATTATTTCTTTATCAAACTTCCATCACATTACAGCCCTGGTGAACTCTTTTTTTCTGTTAAATCATCATGTTCAGTAGTGTTAACACATTACTAACTTTTCGTCTTGCTTACATTTTATATTTATATACTGTCCATTATTGATCGATCGATTGGAAACAATCGAGCGGACAACCCGATAAACTACTGCAGCACCGTCACTAGTGGGCGACACAAGAAACTGTGCTAACCGGAAATTGACTACTCCTTCCGGTGTCTATTCCTTTCGCTCCCTCAAATTCCATACTACACGAATTTGCGCAAAGGGCGTTTCAAAGGAAATATTCAAATTCACATTCGTTGCTATTGATGTATCGCTTTTATAATGTAGTCTTGGGACTGTGCGTCGGAAAATTATAATTTATGGAAGGGATTGTAGACACGTTAGTTTTTTTAAGAATTTCACTCAATTTCACCTTTGAATTAACATAAATTTAAAACTTGATGTTTTTCAGGTTACTTTTACATTCGAAAATTCTTGGAGTACCTAACACAGTTCTTGGAGTACCTAAAACAGTTCCTGGTATACGAATAGTCACCTGGACTACAACAGTCCCTAGAAGTTCCTGAGATACAAGTTTTTTTGGACACAAAAAGTTTCCTGAGTAAAAGAGTCGACTGGACCATAAATAGTCCAAGATCCCAGAGCGATAAGACACAACTTATTTTCACATAAATGGAACCTCATGTTCTCAGTAGTGTCTTATGTGCTCAGAATACCTGCGCGCTTGTGGAGCTTGCCGAGTGACACCTGGGCAGGTACCAGGTGTGAAAGGTAACTAAAATTAATAGTTATTTAACTTAAATTTTTATAGCTGATTTTTCTATATATTTTGGAGAGTATTATTATACCATAAGCGTCAGACACTTTTCATGGGCCAGAACTTTTGTCAGACGCTTTAAAGCTCTACAAGAAATGAATGAACTTAACTTATTTTTACATGTCTGACTTTTAAATATGTTGTTGAGACAATTATTACGAAGTTATATTTAATTAGTCAGACAAAATTGATTGACCAAACACCCCCTAAACAGCAAAATTATTCAGCCGTGAGTATGAGGGCGAAAGCATTATAGGTGGCGTTTCGGAGCGATTAAGACGGTCTTACTAACTCAGTTCCCCTTCTCTCATTCGTGTAATTTTTCTGTGTATTGTTTATGTGTCCTTTGCGTGTAACCTAATGGTATACAATACACTATACAGTATAGTTCGGATCTGTGAGACCACATGTTTTTGTTGTTTACGTCGTGTAATTTTTGAGTGATTACATTACTTGATAACGTGAAAATCATGGAAGAAGCAGAATCAGCAAAATTAAAGTATATTTTGTGAAAAATCTCATGATAAATCAATATTATTTACAGAGGAAATATTTAATAAGTGTAAAATCGTTTTACAACATCGAGTGACACATAACCTAAAATTCAAAGACTTGGTGCACTTTGGTGATCCTGAATTATTTACCGATGAGCACAGACAAGAAGATATTCTCAAGATTATCCAAACGTTTATCTGTGAAATCTATAGTGTCCCCGATACACACGCTGCCCGTCTTCAGCTATTTTTAAATAATTACAACGTATCTAATATGAATGAAGAATTTAACCGTAAAAATTTAAAAAACTTTGATGCAAGCAGTTTACCACCGTGTAAAACTGAATTATTCCAACCATAGATAACATAACATTCCAACAAGTTCTACGAGCTAATTACATTTCTAGCATATGGAATTATGCACATGAAAAACAACCAACCATTTTTACTCCTGAACAAAATGGATGGAGGTTAGAGGAAAACCAGTTTCACTTTCATTGGTTTGATGGTGACCAATTACCAAGGGACGTTGGTGAATCTCTTCAACAATCAGGTACTATAATTGGAGTTCAAGATTAAAATTTGTTAAACTTGTAATTTTATGTATTTTAATACTTAGTTGGACAGTATCGTGATTGGTTAAATGATGAAAATTCAAATAATTGTTATGATGATTGCGATGATTAAACAATTGAATAAATGCTTGTTTTAAATAATTATGGGTACATTTTTTTTTACAAAAATGATTTTGTGAAAAAATAATTTCAACTGCTCGTAGAGCTCGTAGAACTTGTTGGAATTACTCAGTTTTACACGGTAGTGAACTGCTTGCATCAAAGTTTTTTAAATTTTCACGGCTAAATTCTTCATTTATATTAGATACGCTGTAATTATTTAAAAATAGCTGAAGACAGGCAGCGTTAACATCGTGTGTATCGGGGACACTATAGATTTCACAGATAAACGTTTGGATAATCTTGAAAATATATTCTTGTCTGTGTTCATCGGTAAATAATTCAGGATCACCAAAGTGCACCAAGTCATTGAATTTTAGGTTATGTGTCACTCGATGTTGTAAAACGATTTTACACTTTAAATATTTCCTCGGTAAATAATATTGATTTATCATGGGATTTTCCACAAAATATACACTTTAATTTAGCTGATTCTGCTTCTTCCATGATTTTCACGTTATCAAGTAATGTAATTACTCAAAAATTACACGACTTAAACAACAAAAACATGTGGTCTCACAGATCCGAACTATACTGTATAGTGTATACCATTAGGTTGCACGCAAAAGTCACATACACAATACACAGAAGAATCACACGAATGAGAGAAGGGGAACTGAGTTATTAAGACCGTCTCACTCGCTCCGAAACGCACCTATAATGCTTTCGCGCTCATACTCACGGCTGAATAATTTTGCTGTTTAGGGGGTGTTTGGTCAATCAATTTTGTCTGACTAATTAAATATAACTTCGTAACAATTGTCTTAACAACATATTTAAAAGTCAGACATGTAAAAATAAGTTAAGTTCATTCATTTCTTGTAGAGCTTTAAAGCGTCTGACAAAAGTTCTGGCCCATGAAAAGTGTCTGACGCTTATGGTATAACTTTATAATAATACTCTCCAGAATATATAGAAAAATCAGCTAAAAAAATTTAAGTTAAATAACTATTAATTTTAGTTACCTTTCACACCTGGTACCTGCCCAGGTGTCACTCGGAAAGCTCCACAAGCGCGCAGGTATTCTGAGGACATAAGACACTACTGAGAACATGAGGTTTCATTTATGTGAAAATAAGTTGTGTCTTATCGCTCTGGGATCTTACTCTAAAATAAAAAAATACTTATAAATGGAAACTGACCCGTGGCGCCCTCAATTTGTACGGCTGGCGCTACCTTGAGAGTCCCGTCAGTACCTTAACACAAATGATGGTTGTGAACTTCGCTAACAGACGAAAAAGAAGAGTCCTGTAATTTTACAGTTTTTGGCGGCATATTCAAAATTACTGTAATTTTACTTTTATTACTTTTTTGATATTTCATTTAAAGTTACTCAACATTAGATTGATATTACAATAATAACAATCAAATATCAAGTAAAATCAAATGAAGTGTCAAAAAATGGACCATAATGCCTGAAGTGAGAAAAATAAAGCAATAATAATCAAGTTTATATATTTTATTGAATAAAAAACGTATACAATAAATGAAACGTTTTTTCACCTATTTCAATGACGAACATGAAGAAAAATAAATATTCAACAACAATGCTGGGAAGTTCAAAGCTGTATGGAAGAATAACTACTTCTGTCACTTTTCATTTAATAAAACGTGTTTTTTATGAAGATAGAGCCACAGACAAATATAATATATTTCGTCTATGGATAGAGCTTACCGGGTGCACCTCACATTACAGTCTTACACAATACTTATTCTCGACATTGTCTCTTGAAATAAAAGTCCCACTATGAACAATAAAAACCAACTACGAATACTCAACACACACACAAATAACCAAAATAGTTTTTGAAAACGAAAACCGGACAAACTCACGATACACGTTGTAAAACGTTGATCTGCAGCTGTCAGGCAGTTGTCAGACTTGTCAGGTTAGGATCATAGATAACACGTTAGGATGTCAGCGCTGATATAATATGTGGAAGAATCTGCAACTACCACTGACGGGGTTACAGTTCTCACTTAATTAGAAATTTTAGTACTGACGAGACTCTCTATGTGGCAGCACCCTCGCTCCTTCAGAGATCCTCTACCCTGGGCTGGACTACAACAGCGCCTTGAGAACCAACTATTTGTTCCTGAGAGTACATCAGTCCTTTGGATGACAAATGCCCCAAGAAATTCCTTAAAGGTCCGATAATTAACGTTACAACTTCATCTGGACTTCATCTTCACAAAATAAGTTTTAGTGTATTTAAAATAAGAATTTTTTTCATTTGCTTACTAAGCCTTTTTTGTGATTTCAAGACTGAAAGTATATAATTTTCTTTTACTTTTACTAGTTTTATTTAAAATTTAAATTTTTTTTCCTAAAATATTTTTTCCTCACAAAGTCCTGTGAACTGGCTTAGTTTACTACCAAATTTAATTGGTCAGTATATTCACCATCATTTTTTTTTATCAACTAGCAATCATCATCTCTTGTTTCATTGGCTTTGATTGGTGACATATTTTTGTAAATAATCGTCAGCACTAAATCCGCTTATATATGGTCTAGGAATTGAACATACCATCTATGAAGTGATTCCACAGGAAGTTTACAGATTTGGCCGCTTTTACTCGATTTTCAAGGTTTTCCATGTATTTGACCATAATTTGCTTTCATAACTTCACTAACAGGTTTCATACAAAAAGTTATCGGTTTTCGATCAATGCCTATCATTTTATAGTACTCAACGCTCCAGGAAATTGTTGGAATATTGGAAAACAGAAAAGTTCACTCCAAGTTTTTAAACTGAGTCGAAAGTTGTGTTTATAAAAAAGATAATAAAAAAAGTTGTAAGCTACTTAAATGAAATGTAAATATATAAAATGCTAATCAACCTATGAACCAACCATAAACAGAATAGATTAAACAAGCACTCAATTTTTCACTTTATAACATCTTTTAAAGTTTAACAAAACGTTTTAACAGCATGACAATTTACGAAGAACAAGTAGGTTAGGTTAGATGTGTGGTAAGTGGGTCTATAAGCCACTCCACTGCGACTCGCAAGAGTCTATTGTGGCTCACACGTATTCAGATTTCACCAAACAAATTCAGCTTCTTAACAAAGACGTACTCCTGTTTATTTTTAACTATTATTATTTAACTATATGGCTTGGTATTATGTATTATCCTTCTGTATTTAGTAGGAAAATAGTAGTGAGTGTCGTTTACGTACATATTATTGTACAGATAGGTAGGGACGAAATTGTCGTAATCAATTCATGATCATAAGATACATATTTTAATTGGAAGATGAAAACAACAAACAACAACTGATGAGTATGTAGTTGAAAGCAGTAAAGTACAGCTCTTTTCAATTTGGAAGGTTGGAGAATACTTTTACATTTGTGAATGTTGGGGAATACTTTTTCATTTCAATTTTAGTTCCAGGTTCTACAGTACATTGGTAGCGTTAATGAGAAATAGCACCATAATGCTTAAGTTACTAATTGTAGGTATTCACAATATTTTTCTGCAGATGCAGTGAGATATTCCTTTCCATGCATCAAGGATGAAGCCTGTGAAAGGAATGTAATGACTTGATTACAGTTTGACAGAGGAGAGCAGTGATTTTTATCATCATGTATAAAACTTTAAAGGTAATTCATTCGAAAATTTTCAATGGTTTGTTGAGATTGCTTTATAAATATGTTTTAGACGTTTGGTAGAGTAGGTAGTAAATCAAGTTATTAATCTTTAAGCTGAACATTCCATTCAATGATTATTTTGTTTCAGGTACCCACTAAAAGCAACAAGAATTTTTATTTTATCTTCACATTTCAATGTACTGAGTACTTATTTGTATTCTTTTGTTATATTTCATAGTATCAAAGTTTTTATATTTTATATTTTTTGTTTCTCAAGAAAACCGTAATGTTATGTGTTAATTCACATTCAATGACATTGACCAAGTGAAGGCACTGACACCGATAATTCCTGTCATTTATACTCTAGACCAAAGAAAAACTGTTGGACAGGACAATAAGTAAGAAAAAATTACAAGAAGGTAAAGTATATCTTGAAGTATATTATCTTGGTCTTTAAAATTGAACGATTGAAATTTCTCATCTTCATAGTTATTAGAAAACACGTTTTGAATTCTTACCTGCCCACCCATCAGGGTTGGGTCTGGCATGCATCGGCCAGTGCTAGAAGAATTAGATAATACTTGCTTGGTACATTCCCGGATATCAAGGATACTTCCAAAAACACTGAGGTCTCATTCCGGTTGCTGTGAAACATGGTGGCGAAGGACCTGTTTGTCACACTAGAAAGTAGAACCCTTGGGTTCGCAGACGTTATAGTCAATATGGTTGGAGTAAAGTTCAATACCACGGTCAGAACGGGAGTTCAAATGGCTCACAATTTGGTCAGTATATGGATAAAAGCATTGTATCTTTATCGAAAAATAAAGCTAGAGGGATTAGGGCCTCTGACTCTCCGGGAGACTCCCATTCAGATGTCGAGAGGAAGTAGAATAACACGTTTTAGATCAGGAGCTTACCTGAAACCAACAGCTGAGAAAAGTGAAAAAAAAATGCGAGGTCAGACGAGCTCAAGGGAAAAAATATTTAAAAAAATATTACTATAGTATATTTAAAGACAAGCTTTTGACGCGCATGTCAACCGTCCATCCACGCGAAAGATATTCTTCCATTGGTTGAAAATTATGGTTTTATTGGTTAACCACATCATCAGCAATTTGGGCTTGAAGTTAGGTAAATTCTCAGTAAATATAGAAATGTTATTTGACTATTTCCAGTGCTACTGAGGCTCTCGTAACTTTCACAATTAGGTCTACATGATCTTGACATTCTTAATCTTCAATTCCAGCATATACTCGAAATTAACTCTTAAACAGTTACTAGAAATTATTACAGTACGGCAATGGAAGAATTTACCAGTAACCAACAACAGATTACCTTTTTACTATGAAGTGATATTCATTAAAACTTGTACTTGTACTATGTGCTTGCAACTTCCAAGCTATTCGAGTCAACCCATTATATTTGCTCGGCTATTTGATATTATTTTGATATTGATCAACTAAATGACATTGTTCAAGTTTCCGAATAAGGACCAGTAATAATTCATTGATAGCACAAGTAGCTATATCCTGGGTTAAAAGCGAGCTGCTGCATGTTGTTGAAGGATATTATAAGGTTAGCAGGAAAATTAGAAGAGGACTATAATGTTTATATTATTAAGTGTTTATGCTGGAATTTTATTGGAAAATATTTTGATAAAACCAAATAAATATATAATATATAAGATAAATATAAATAATCCGTTGACGTGAATCATCTATAGTTTGGCAAGTTTATTTGAAGCCACGGGGCATCGGTAATAGGCGAGGAAACATGGCGTATATATCTGTCATAAACGTACAAATGGCGTACGGTACCCTATTTTACCAAGTAAAAATGAAAATACGAAGGTCACTGACAATGTCAACGCCACTGGATAAATCAATATCCGTCAATTGACGAAGTGAGAGGGAAGATCACACGCACACGCTTGCCAATGAGAAATCAGCTTTCGATAAAAATCACCAATTATGTAATTCGGAGGGTGTGGTACTCATGGTTTTCGTACAACGCTGCCAGAGCTTGAAGAATCCCATATCAAAGTTGGACAGGTGCTCATCTTTTAATATCCATGAATTGAAAAAATAATCTTAATAGACAAAATCTAAGGAAACTAGTACATTAGAAAATTAACGTTTGATTATACAGGGTGATCATTTGAATTCCGACACATTTTATGAGACCATAACTTGGAAACCGATAAAGATATCGAGAGACGGTTTTGATTGAACGGCTTCAGGAATTGAGAATTTTTTTTTCACGCTGTTGCCAATTTTTTATTTTTTCCCTCCAGGAAAAAACTTGGGTTTTTTGGAGTAGAAGTAGAAGCTTGAGTCTATCCGACGGTACAAAAACATACAGGGTGTTCCATTTAAAATGTCTAAGTTATTGATCTCCAAAAAACCCAATTATGGGCTCATGAAATGTGTCGGAATTAAAATGATAACCCAGTATTGTTAATACTGTTAATGATAATAATTTCCTTTTCTAATGATTTTCACCACATACTTGGCACTTTAGCTTTTTCATAGTTAAACGTGGCAATATCGAATGTTTCCGACTGCATTCCTTTCACGGCTTCAGATAAACTTGCCAAAGTATATAGATGCTGGCTGAGTGACATACATTTTGGTTTTCAGATATACCATAAAAAAATCTAGGTGGGTTGAATCGGATGACCTAGGTGGCCATCCTAACACTAATATTACTAAACATACAGAATAATTGTAGCCTAAAGGGTTAAATTGATGATGCAGCTACAGGTAATGAAGACATTACTGGGAAAATCCAAAAATCCAAAAATTATAGTCAAAGTATATCACGCACTCATTTTTATTCTCCCTTTGGTTTTCTTTCCACCAGTTTCCAACTTACAATTTTCTTTGGCTGCCTGAACAGGGCTACATACATTTTCTCACCAGTATTCTCAATAATATTGTCTTCTTTTTTATATGCTCCATGTTAAAGGGCGAAAGGAATTTATTCTGAAGTCTGCTTGTTAGTAAGAATTCATATATTCAACCAAGTTGCTTCCGACTGCCGAACTATCGATTTCCGATTTATCGCAATAAATTAAAAACAGCTTGATGCGTAGAAAAACCAGAAATCACTTGACAAGAAATGAACTTATTCAATTGAACTACGTGACCAGTTTGCAAAATTTTCCCACGTGCAAACTGCTATCACATTTTGTGCATGCAAAATAAAAATTCATAATGACTTTTATTATTTTCATAAACTTTTGCATGCAGTTTTCTGTAATAAGAATAAAAAATTCGAAGTGGTGAAGTGTGGAATGTCAAAAAAGAGAGGTGTTGCTGTCGCGAACGTTCCATTCGATTTTTCAGTGAATCGGTATCGGCATTCGTTTTCGGTAAATTGGCCCGACAACTCGCCAATAAATATTGTATTTTCAATCTTTCGACCGCCTGCTGGTGACCTTTATAGCGTGCCAGATACATGTTGGGCGAACGTAGCTCTACTTTCCCGATTGCGAGATATTTACCATATAAATGAAAAATTTCACATGATTTCCAGATATGTGAATAAAATGAAGGCAGTTAGCTTATGTTTGAAGACACTTTCATAAAGTACGAGGGCACTTCAATGAGTACCGTTTGAAATTTTTTAATCATTACCAACGTCTTTGCTTGGGAAAAACCTTGACGATATCCCAGGCAGAAGTTGCAGTAATACACCAATGTACAAAAAAGTTATCGAGGCAATAGTGCAGGGAAAATACCGCTGCTAAATACTCAGACAGAGCAGCCTAGTATACGTATCTTTGGCTCCAAAACAGAAGTAGGTGTAGGATCCGGAGTTAAAGCTTAAACAAAGGATAGCTATTCCAAAGCCTATCCAACTGTTGAGGAAATTAAAAGGCAAGAAAGAATATACCGTTCAGCTGCTATCTTCATCCATGCACTTGAAGATCATTGCAAGGTCATGGTAATCTTGGTACCAGAGCAGGACGGATGGAACGCCCTTCTGCTGCGTCGCAAAGTCAAGAATACATATGGCTTCAAGAAAGTGGAGCATAAACATCTCTAGAATGGTTGGCAATCACATTAGGGCACAGACCTGCGAAACACTCGCCATCTTTTACGACCGACCAAATAAGTAAATAGGAGAAAACTGTCAAAGCCATAGTGGATATTTTAACAGGGGGCTGTAAGCAAATCTAATGAGGTTGACTGACGAAGCAGATTTTGTCACCTACAAGAGGAAAATGCAGAGAATGCTCGGCTTAAGGACAGACAAGCGGCTACGAAACAATCCACTCCATGCAGTGAGCTTAGCAGAGAAGTACTAGTGAAGAGAACTAAGTCAAGAAAACATTTTTGTATTTTGTGTAAAATTTTTATTATAAAATTGCAAAGCGCTTTCGGCGGTTAAGCCATCATCAGTGCCATACCTGCAAGTAAGCAATAATCGTTGGAAAATTTTTTTCAAGAAACATTAGAAAAGAATTACTTACTCGTCAGATATGTAACAAGAAACTTAGTCAAATGTCTACAACACATTAACGTCACTACATTAAATTTAAAATTTTTTAAAAATTAATTATCCCCTGTTTGGGGTTAAAATGTATTCACATTATGTATTCACATTATGACGGACTGCAAACAATTTGCTGCTATATACAAACAACTGGATCTTAGGCCCAACCTCAAGGAAATGCTTCACTGCCCTACCGAAATCAAGAAAGTCTTACAGTTCCTGGAAGCTACCAATCTATACTGCAAAATCTAATTTAAATATTTGTAAAAATTATGTAAATATTTGTATATTTTTTCTGTGCCAATGACCACCGCTGTCGAGGCACGTCGAGAGGCACGTTAAGCAAAAATAAAAAAAAAAATAAAAATTTTATAAATTTTTCTCAGCCACTACACAAACATGTGTTAGTAGACCGGAAGATGAAGTGACACTACTTCAATTTAAAATTAAATGACAAATGACAATTAAATGGACACAGAAATCAAGCTGTACAACATGAGCATAAAAATGAAATTGTTGTAAAAAACTTTCTTTGATCTGGTAATGTCACAAAACCAAATATGTGAATTTTCTAAATAAACTAAATGAATTTGATATATTGAGGTCTAATGAGAACCAATCAAATCATAAAATGCCGAAAAAGATTAAGGGTCTAATGAGAACCCATTTCTAAATCTAATTCAAAAAGGAAAATTCACAAATAGGTCAAGAGAGATTCCAAAATCAAAATTCTTTTTCAAAATTCAATTCAATTTAAAAATAAAATTAAATAAAATGACAATTAAAGTGGACACAGAACTCAAGCTATACAAAATGAGTATAAAAGTGAAATTATTGTAAAAAACTTCCTTTGAACTGGCAATGTCACAAAACCAAATATGTGGATTTTCTAAATAAACTAAATAGATTTGATATATTGATGTATAATGAGAACCAATCAAATCATAAGATGCCGAAAAAGATTAAGGGTCTAATGAGAACCCATTTCTAAATCTAATTCAAAAAGGAAAATTCACAAATAGGTCAAGAGAGATTCCAAAATCAAATAAATCAATTTGAAATTATAAAATATTTGTGTGAATAAATGAAAGTAATTATCTGAACATAATTTATAACAATTTTAATGAATAAAAATTGTGATCCGGTAGTCCCCTAAAACCAAAAATCAGCCATCTAAATCAAGGAACAGATTTGATTTTAAAGTCTAATGAGAACGTATTATTCAAATCTGATGCCAAACTAAAAAGATTATGGGTCTAATGAGAACCCTTTCCTAAATCTAATTAAAGTAGACAACCAATCAGTGGTCAAAAGAAACTCCAAACACAACAATCATTCGAAGAATGAAGTATGTAAATCAAATTACAGCGAATTATTAATAACAAAATTAAATTTGAATGCAAATTGAACTATTAGTTGCACCGAGAAAAACAAGCCAAGTGAACTGGTTTAATAGAGAAATTCTCGCTAACCATAATCAAACTTGTAGAATTACCCCAAGATTTTTTGTTTTTCTGAAGACTTTTTCCTTAAATTAACATTTCATAAGCTAGCAGTTTAACTCGAGCAATTAAAATTTGTTTCTGAAATGATTTTAATTATGATAAGTATATTAATCACCTAACACTAGCTAAGTGTGTTAACCATAATTAAATGGTTTAATCAATTGTAACGGCTTTTTCGCATTTCGCACAAGATCGCCTCTAATCGTCACTACATCGTGGAGTCTTTAGCCCCGTTTGGCGCGTTAGCGGCGCTAGTTAATTAGTTGCAGCGAGAGTGGACTTTGTGTGGTGGTGTAAAAAGTGAAAATTTCAAATTACATAAATAACTTAAATAAATATCATCGTTGAGTGATAGAGATATCATGGAGTATGGATTACTTATGCTGGAATGGGGGTTGGATGAGTATTCAAGCCGCTTTAGAGGTAAATAAACATTGAAAATCAATTACTTATTTAGTTAGGATATTAATATCTTTTCAAGGGAAATAAAACATTTCATAGTTAAGTGATTTAAAATTATAAAACCGGTGATAAAAATATCTGAAGGCTTTAATTGGGATTATTCTTCCCACAATACAATTCAGATTCGTATATATTTCAAAAATGCAGTGCTAACACTGTTAACATTTCTCTGATAAATTCCGATATCTGCAAAAGGCAATGCAGTGAACTGCAGTTGAAAGTAGACCTATAAAGAATATAACCTTTTCAGACCTATTGAAAAGCAGTTTTTTTGTTAGATAGAATTGAGTATAAAATTAAATTTCAATTTGTATCTGAATTATCTGAAATAATGTATCATGGACAAATAGAATTTTTCTTTGAATAAGTAGGTACCCATGTAGATTTGAAGATTATAATACCTCTTGTATTTTGGTTATAGGCGAGTGGGACACTCCCAAAAAGTCATCTTCAAGATTCGAGTCCAAACATAGGGAATCGAAATTATCTGCCTATACCGTTAGTTCCAGAGTAAATATTACAAAGACTTCGGCCATAAGAAATCAGCTCAAGTTAAGTTCCAGATTTAAAGAAAATGTGGGTTTTATGGAGTGCGTGAATTTTGATAAAAAGAACAATGTATTATAAAACATTTTAATAATACCAAACTTCAAGAATATAAGCAACTCTTTTATGCTTTCAGAATTTGAAGAATATTTTTTGTGTAGCACTGTAACTATTGGGAATTTTCATTATAGAGTGGGAACTACCTATAATTTTAATAAATCAATCTGTTCTGCCAAGTTTCGGAAAATTATCTCATATTTTGATAAACGTTTCAAATATGCTCCATTTACAATGAAATTGATTCGATAAAATTTGACTCATTATTTTGCATATGAAGTTGTCGAAACTAATAAAATTTCACCAATCCAAAGAAAAGATTTGTTATTATGGATCCCCTTTCTAGATAATAAACATTTTGTTACCTTTTATTTAAATTAAATTTTATTTTTAAATGCGGATTTCGGTACGATGTTTGAAAATAAACAGTAGGGCACTACCACCACAGTTACGAGTGTCCCAGAGAATTCTAATCCTATTTTGATCGCATATATATTTAATTCGTATACTTTAAAACATACGTCCTCCACCATTCAATTTATTTTTTTTAGTAGGTACCCATAAATTTTTTGTAACCAAACTTTACTGTAGACTGATTGATTGGTATGTGATAGCATCCAGTGTATATCCACCATATCGCTATGGTGAACTGAAGTTCAATGAAGACTAACAATATGTTCAATTTTTGCTTTGACATCGCAAATAGTAGAATATACACCAATCTATACGTAATTACCTACACACAATTTATATTTTCGTATTGTGCAATATAATATATTATATAGTCTTAAAAAATTAGATTTTTATTTCTTTCCAATACCCATTAAAAATATTATAGGTGTGTTATTGCTGATTTTGTTCTTCCATTGTCTAGATTTTTTTACAATGTATGACCATTCGATCGGTATTTATCTTCGATCACCATCTACTATTCAGTTAATGAGGAAGATAAATACTGATTGAAACGTCATACATTGTAAAACAATCTAGAGAATGAAATTTTTAAATTTACAATCACATAGTTATATTATTGTTGATAATCTATTTAATTATCATACTTAACTTGTTCAATTGCAGTTATTAACAGGTTTAATCACTTTTGCCAACCAGCTTCATTGCTGCAATTAACGGGTTAAATTTTTATTATTAACTAGCTCAATTGAAATTATTGTCCAGTTTAATTACTGCTGATAACATATTTAATTCTAATGACTTAATTAATTAATAGTAGTTATTAATTTGTTTGATACAGAGGACTAAATACCTGAGTGAGATTAAAAATTTATTTAATTGTGGTAAGTAAAATAGTCAATACTTCCAAATATCCTGTATTCTGAGGTAATTAATATTTGGTCACTAGCGGTTACTGTTTTTAATAAGTTATTGAAGTGATTTAATTACCTTAAGTTGACGGACCTTAATAACGATAATTAAAGCCCTTTTTATTGTCATAATCAAACATTTGTTGTGTCCTAATACGTATTAAAGTTTTTACCTACTACAACTGAATTCTTAATAATGCTGAATAAACTTTTTCCTCAGTGTGGATATGTATCTAATTATTTCCCAAAAAACAAATGTAAGTTATTTTCATTGAGAAAATTTTGATTAATAATCTAATGAGAACTAATTAATCAAAACATCTTAGCTAGAGAAAGATTAAAGGTCTAATGAGAACCCATTCCCAAATCTAATTCAAACAAACAACCTGACAAGAGTCCAGAAATAACCAAAAAATAAATTTTGTAATTTAAAATATGGAAAAATTTTTAATTGATGATCATTAATTGAACTATATGGTATCAATCTGATAATGTTGTTGATAAATATGAAAATCATCATAGAGAGAACTTTTATGGATATACTATTTAATCTAATCTATTCACCTTCAAGAGAACTAAGGGCATAACAAATGCATAAGCATAAGTGGATTGGCAGACTCAAAAGATGCAGGTTGTGGAAGAGGAGTGGCTGGTAGATGCTCATGAGCCCCATACTTACACGGATTCATAAATTTCATGGTCCCTTCTTATTATTAGTATTCTCATGTCCCTTCCTTCATTACCATTCTCCAAACGTTAATGATTTCTTGTACTTCAAGCAGAACAGAGACAAATATAAATAGCGATATATTTTGCCAGCACCAAGTTACAGTTTCAGCCAATTCTTAATATCCACTTATTTTTCCAATAACACTGGAGTTATAAATTATGTAGGTTCCTATTTTTATGCCTAAATCCATTTCGAGTAGCATTTCAAACGAAAACATCAACTTATAATTTTATTAATATTACACCAATAGCGAACTCCACATCAACTCGAAAAAAAAAATTATGTTTGATATGAAAATTATTAATGTTTGTCGTCCTTCATCATATGTTACTAAGCGTAAAACCCCAGCCACAAAAACCTTTTATATGCTGTGTAAACAAAAGTATTAGGTGGTGTAATTCATGGAATCATTCTTTTTTTATGACTTGAAGTCACGATATTTCTAGGTATTACTAAATTTTATAGGGGGCTGTTTACGGTTTTCAGAATGAGTGTCTTTTACAGACCATTTGTCAAAAAACGT
This sequence comes from Galerucella pusilla, assembly GCA_910591695.1. Taxonomy (NCBI): domain Eukaryota; kingdom Metazoa; phylum Arthropoda; class Insecta; order Coleoptera; family Chrysomelidae; genus Galerucella; species Galerucella pusilla. Next base: position 51,993 of record CAJUYI010001396.1, read on the forward strand.
ATATTTCGGAAATGAAATAACGTTTCAAGACGTTGAGTAATAAATTACCTTTTATATTCCACGCTGAATCGCCACGGGCTAGTCAATTAAGATTTGCTTCTGTTAAATAAAAAAACAACTACTGTTTATTGCAGCTACCGTGAACGTAGACTCCGTTTTATGAAATGAATATCATGAATATTGAAATGGAGATATAATCTATTTTATAATCAGAAACCACATAAATGAAGCAAATAAAATTTATGAAATAATTAACGATACATTCTATCTCTCTACCTTTCTCTTATCCCTTATGTCTTCTTAGGCGTCGGATTGGATTTCTTCCTGTATCCATTTTTTCCAATCTTTTCTGTTCCTGATTAATGCCTTTATCTCCTAATGTTTCTCCTATGTAATTTCCAGTTTCTTTAATCTGGTCTATCCATTTTCCCCTGGGTCCTTCTCTTTGTATTTTTCTTGATATTCCCATTTCCATAACTTTTCTCGCAATTCTATCTTGCTTCATTCTTACTAGGTGGCGAAACCAGTTTAAAACACGCGTGTTTCTTAAAGTTACCATGGCAACATCAACAACTCGAGAAACGAAGTCTAAATGACGATTTTTTTATCATTGATCTGACAGGAGTACTTTTGTAACGTCAAAACCTTCATACCAACAATATTTAACAATTTCAATTTTATAAATGAAAAAGTAAAGTACAGTTGGTATTGTTTGAGATTTTAACATTCCGATTTTTCAAATCGGAGGAAATCAATGAGGTTGAACTTCCATCAAAATGCAAATTAGTTGATGTTTTTCTCATTTCCATGACAAGCAATTCAATCATTTTTTACATTAATAGTTCTTATTTCCATTTCTTGTTGTTGTAGTAGTGATAAATACCAGTATTTATAATTTAATAATAAGTGCACCATTAAAAAAAATAGCGTAAGGTATTCGAGGATAACTTGCTCCATTTCGAGCACTCTGGCTTCGCCGTCGTGCTCGAAAAATCGCGCGTGTTTCAAAGACCTTAATATCCACTTATACTTTAATATACTATTATCCTAGTTAAATTGGGAGTAGCTGGAGCGCTGTTTGGCTTAGCGGTTTCTATAAGAGAAACTTCTATGATATCCTTTAAGTCGTAGTAGCTATTGTCCAAAACAAATTTTTAATATAACACTTCGAATATTCACCCTGTTTACGGAAATGGATCAAGTAGGGCTCAAGAGTATTATAAGATTTTATGTGAAGTTCTTCAATATTTGCCTTCAGTACCTTGTTGATTTCACTACATTCACTTGGACATTCAGTCAGGCAAATTTCAAAGCACCATTTATTTGTGGATGAAATTATTCGCGATTTTTCCAAAATTAATTAATATCTGTCGAATTTTGCGCGATTTGCAAAAATAGTATGTAATAAAAGCCTAACATTCCTGGACTTGCGCCTCGACTTAGCAATCTTCACAGTCGTCCAGGAAATGCTAGGCTTTTCCTAATCGGTGAAAAATGTACTATTTCCAGTTTCCTGCATTAAACCTAGAGTTCTTTGATATCATTTGACTCCTGCAATTGCTTCCTCTTCATATACGTCAACACTTGCTAATTTTTTCATAAATAATACTCCATGTGAAACTTTTTGAATTATGGCCTCTGAAATGCCAAAAAATGTTCCAGTTTCACGACATACATGTCGATATTCTTGGATCAGCTTACGTACAGGATCGACATTTTTCTGGGCTTTTGCCGTTGTCGAGAAATTGTCGCCTACAAACTTCAACAATCTATATTTTCCATGGCTGATTATATTATTAATTTTAGCATATTATTTACTGTTTTGCATAAAAAGCTGGAATCATGAATATATATTTTGTGTATATAAAATAAACAATATAATATCAAAAAGAGAAATACATCAAAAGAGCTGCTAAAAACAATTTTGTAAATACAAATTTTAAAAGCATCCATGCAAAATTAATATAATTCCATTAAAATCAATTGTATAACATAAAACACTGCATTAAATTAATGAGTGAAAACGAATCTTTTGATGATTATATTTGTATAAAACATTATGACATTAGAGTTTAGTTAGTTTGCGCGTATTCAATAATAGCATTAAAAGTCCGATGTTGAAATATATGAAATAATAAAGCAGGACTATACAGGATAGCCAAACGAAAAACGAATCCATGGTTTATTCAATTGCTGATAGGATATATATTAAGGTCATTTCAGATTAGACAATTTCTTGTGCAATAGTTAGTTCAAGTTTTGGAACAATTCAAATTGATAAGTCTAAAATTGAAAATTGTATTGAAAAATTGTCTACCCTGTCAAATTGTAATAAAATAGACCAGGTTCTATTTTCTTAACAATTTGATTTATTGTTTGTGTTTTTGTTTCACGATGAAAATGTTCTATGAAATTGTCATTAATCTTGATAATTTGTGGTTGTGTATTGAAGTGGTTGAAAAATGTGGTTGAAATAAACGAGAGATTGGAATGTTAATGGAGGAAATCTCAAAACATGCTTGTTTGTACAATGTGTGAAGCACTCCTTATCTCTGTCTTGAAGTTAATATTCGCTCAGTGAGATGAGCTGCCGTACAAATTAATAAATATTTCAAATTTTCCGGTTCCATAACTAACGAAATTTTTGAAAAGGTCTATTCCAATTATTGTTCCAAAGCTGGGACTAAATATTGCACGAAAAATTGTCTAATCTAAAATGACCTTTACTTCGCCTCATTTCATGAACAATAAGTGTGTAAATGTAAATAGTTAGATCGGTCGCTGACTGGGCAACAAAATAATAAACGACCGAAAACAAAGAAAATAGAGTTATTGTAAAACAGAGATGAACGTCTCTTTTATAAAAAGAGACTGTAATAAAGGCTAAAAGTGAAGGTATGTGAAATATAATTATTGTAACTGATTTAACACTAAGATATTTTCTTCTCTTTCGGTTCGGAACGTGAATTACGTTCTACTTCCCTTAATGTAATTACATCGTCTCATATTCAAATCGCAACCTTTTAGGTTCTTCGCACATGTTTTTTTCTATTAAATACCTACAGACTGAAAACGCACTCACAACTTGAATTAATAATGTAAGATCAAATTCAATTGTCGCTGTCAATTTTGGGAAAGTATTTCTTCTTCTCTAAATTTAATTGTCAAAAACGTCAAAATTAACGATCATTTAAATCAAGTTTAGTTTTATTCAAATACAGGCTGCCTTTATTTTATTAAAAATCCTTTGATAAAAGAAGTCAAATGCGCATACGTAAATGTCAAAATAAAGGAAACCTTTATTAAAAGACGAAGAAAAAGTGGTTACAATAATTCTATAATAATTTTCTATTTCGCTTATTAATAGTATATTTTACACCATTAACCGAGCACCAAAATTATTTCGCGAGGTGCTTTGCCTCGAGCGGAATAAGGTGCGAGGCATATGAATGTCTTCACCACCAGGGTGTATATACAATTTTTCCCACTACTATAGTTCATTTAAAAACCAGGAGAAGTAATTTAAAAAGCCTTACTCACACCACTAAAAGTTACCAGATTAGTTACTAAAGGGTGTGATCCGAAAATGTAGTCAACAGTCGTGTTCCAAATATATTAAATATGCCTTGATAGCAAAGACATTATTCTTTAGATGTTCCTAAGCATTGAACAGAATGTAAAACTTTTTCCTGCTTCGTTTCTAATTCAAACCGGAATATTACAACATCCACATTACTCTTCCATGGCTATTTTTAGTAACCAAACAATTTAATGCTTTAAAAAGAAAGTCAATAGGTTAATTTTCGAATCGTTTCGAGTACCTATATAATATTATTATCTATCATGCTTTACAACTAATACCGGTGTGTTGTCGAGACTTTGGAAATAAAGTTAATACGAAGTAACATGGAGAAATGATTCAAACGATAATACAATATTGAGAATAATAATATTCAAAACACCTCACAAAATGGCTGATAAATCTACATCAGAACATTCAGATTCATATCGACAACAAACAAATTATGGTCAATGTTGATAATGGAGAATCGAAGATAGTCGAGTTACTTTAATCATATTTATTTTAAATAAATTGAAAAGAATATGACAATTGAGAATATGCTCTGGCAATAACAATACTACAAAATTAATAACTTTGTAGAGCAATATATGCAGTATCAATTTATACATTTCCAACAGTTATCTTTATGTTGCCGTATTAGGTGTAAGAAACCATTTTGCAAATACTTCTGAGATAATTTCTTCCTTCTTTTTGCCTCCAAAAACCAATAATGTATTTTCCATCAAACCCATTCTTTTCTATATTGTTTTATATCTTCAGTGGCTTATTAGCATACCGATCTCGTTGTGTTCTTCCAATAAAATTTGACGATTTCTCTGCAAATATGTAGGTACCTATATAACAAATAAATAGTACCTACATTTGACTCTTCAAAGGGTGACACAGTAGAATTTAATTTGTTTCAAGAAAGTCTGAACGTTTTTTTGAGCTTGCAAAATTTTGTCCAACACAGATCTCATTTTTGTTTTTCGAACGACATTTTTTATTCACTCATCACAATTTTTCCCGGTATTCCACCAATATTTTTTGCACTATATATTGTTCCTCTACTTCAGTATTCCTTTAATACCCGGTAAACCGACTTCACTATTATTTTTAGAAAAACGTAAACTATTTTACCAACTGCTTGAGAAATTTTGAAGATAACATGAATATTTTTGGTTTTTCATCCGATTTTTATTTATTTATCTGTCAGAACTTTAAAAAAAGGAAATTATCAGCTGATGTCAATGCTAAGAAGTGTTGGGTGAAACTGGATTGAATCTGACCAATCAGGGGTCTACAGAATTGCCAACTTAAATTCAAATTCTGGTTTTTAAATGAGGTATAGCCAAATTTAAAACAAAAATTGAAAATAATTCACAAACGCACCACGAGAAGCGTTTACCCCGACGTCTGACTGACAAGTACACTCTCACTGAACGTGCTCGTTATGTCATTAGTCATTTTTGGTTGACCGCGAATTTTAAACTAATGACACTATTACCCAAATAATTTTATCTTGATAGGTAATTTCAAGCAGCAAATATCTGGGTATACAAAATTATGTTTCACAAGTTTTTGTTGTTAAACTACTGTCCCCGGATTCTCAAAATATTTGAATTTGTCCATTATTGACCCAAGTTAATAATAGAAAAAATTATTAACCACTTATAAAGAAATTCAACTTCTCTGGGCTAGAAGAAGCAATAATTGTCAATTTCACAGCTAGTAGTGGAAAAGTAATATTTCAATTAATAAAACATGTCAGTTTTGCACCCTTAATCAAGTCGTATTTCTCTTGTGTGGTGCACAGCTCATTTTCCGGTATACAAAGCGACAATGTCCATATCCAAACAAATAAAAGTCCGCTGCCCATTTCAATATAAAACCCTTTTGACGAAAACTTGGACTAAGTTATTAAATTATGTCACTTTATGTCACGTACAGAATGAGTGGAAAGTTTTGTTTTGTCCTTGTCCTGCTCTATAGCCCTGAAAGGGCTTAAGACAATTCGTGTCACCAACATGAATGATTATATAAAATGGTTCAACAAAAACTCTTGAATAAATTAATGGTGGACCATTAGAGTAACAGTGAGCAAGATTAATGTTTTACAAAACATGAAACTTTATATGTTGTTTTAATGTGTATTTTTTTCAGAAGTTATATTTTAAATCTTTCTTTCTTATACTAAAATCAATAGTTCCAAGGAAGTTACTTTGAATAAGCGTAATGGTTATTATTTTCAGCTGGAGACTTCAACAATCCATAGAACTAAAGTCTTTGTATGGTTTATGAAACTACGATGCAAGTGAAATTAAACAATTAACAAATCCCTCATTTTATAGACTTATTGAGGCCAACTGTCCATGTATCGTCGAGAAACTCCTTAAAAAAAATCGATAAAGCTTTTATTCCAAGCCAAGAGCTAAGTACATTTCGGTTTATCCAATTTCACGATAAGTAGACGGATTCGGATAATTCCCCAAATCTCAGGAAGTTGTATGAAATTTTCCAGCGACTTTGACAGCAACCATTCACGCTCATACACCATGCAACAAACAAATTGCAACTCGAAAGGGTATTATACACGAAATCGTAATCCGCAAAGCTACTGGGTACAAAAATGTATCAATATGCTTTTTCTTTTTTTAAAATAATACATAATACTTATTTTTATCTTATAGTGATTGAATAAAGCCGACTAAGCTTTGATAATACTAATAATGTTCGAATAACACGAGCACTGATAATTCCATTCTATTCCGTGGACTTGTCTGGTTTTTTTCGGAAACAATCTGGACTTTTTAGTGAGAGAAATGGGAATGCCACAATGGGGCCAGCTTACTGCTGTAAGAGATGCGAGTGATAGGTACCATTTTCTTCAATAATTATCATCAATACAAATGATTCATTATATTTAAATTCATCAGGATAAATATTTTTCTCCACGACTAAATAATAACGCACAAATTATTTTCACATATTTAGCTGCATAATGATATAAATTCTTCACACCAGTGAATAATACAAAGAATTCACTCTCGTTAGCCAATCACATTTTATTATTTTCAGAATTCACGCTAAAATGAATTAAAATGAATAAATCAAATCGTCTCCTTAAAACGTCAAATATCTAAGAACGCAAATCGCTTCTGACAGCGCGCCGTTTTAAATGTCAAAATAATTATAAAATCATAATTTTACGTATCATAAGAGAAAAAAAATGAACAACAGTAGCGATAGTGAATATGTACGCCTCCCGTAATCAATTTCATTTATAAATGTAAGGGTTCCGATTAAAAATATGAGTTACGTATATATATTTACTCTTTACATTTTTATAAATATGCTCTATAGCCTAGTGGTGGTTGACTATGGCGCGGACGAACGAGGTTCGATCATTACTGGAAGTTTTTTCTTTTTAGTCGTGGAGAAAGTATAGTCTTTTACTTGTGTAGAATGGCTATTATTCACTTGGATGATTCCAAAACTCACTCGCTGCGCTCCCTCGTCTTGGAAACTTCATCCGCGTGAATAATAGCTATCATTCTGCACTCGTTGCAGAATATACTATTAATGATAGGTTAGATTATTATCATATTTTTAATAAGTAAATCGAACCATATTTATATTTCAACTTCCTCGTAATGATTTATGCGCTGATTTATTTCTTCCATTGTTCTTGAAGATAATTCTAGAGCTTGTCATTCAATTTTCTGTATAAAATAATAAATAGTCAAATGTTTGGTTACTGTTTTTCTGTTACTGATGCCTTTTTAACGTACCGAAAAAACAGTTATCGTTTGCGGCCTAGGCAAGATAATCTTGAGGTCGTTAAAAAGGTATTTCGCGGCCATGGCATACACACTATATTTTCCGTGCAATCGTTAAAATTATTAAACTAGATAATTGTAAATAAATATATTATTGCTCTAAAATCAACAGCAGTTCAATTTATTCAACAATGTCACCGCGTGCTATGGATATGATATGATTCAATAATATACAAAATATTTTGACAGTTGTTGACAAAACGAAAAATTTCTGATAAGTACTGATAACGATATTTCATTACCTTCCACTCCTTCTTAACTGAAAAGCGTTGTAAATTCGGCTATATTCAATAAAAAATAATCCTTTTCTTTGTAGTATTTTAGAAATGTCAAGTTTGGTGTGATATTCAAATTTTGATGTGACGTTTGGTTTCGCAGCCGTTGCTATGGGTAACGGCCGCGGAATTGAATTTCGCGGACTATGCTGAGTACGCGAAATACTGACTTTTCGTGCAATTGCACGAAAAACTTTATTACTACCAAGACGAGGATTATTTATTATTATTATTATTTTTATTAAGTTTACAACGCTGTTGGTTTCAGGAGGAGTGGAAGGTACTGATATATCGCTATCAGTATCAGACATTTTGCATTTTGTCAAAAACTGTCAAAATATTTTCTTTATATTGAAACACATCATTTCCATAGCATACGGTGACAATGTTAAATAAATTGAACAGCTGTTGATTTTAATTTGATAATTGTAACGATTGCACGAAAAATAGTGTGTGAGTGTGTAATAGTCGCGAAAATTTTTAACGACCTCAAGATCATCTTGCCTCAGCCGCAAGCTGCCTCGGCGATAACTGTTCTTGCGGTACGTTAAAAAGGCATTACGCGGCCTAGGCATACAAATAACCATTGTTTTACAACGACTTTTCATCGAAATCTTTACAAATGTTGATTTAAACGTAAAGATATCTGAACTACTTCAGATTTGCCGAACGATTATTTCTGTATATATTGTAGTAGCAAATATTGAAAAAAAAACATTGTTGACTATTTATTTACTAACACAAATCTTTATTTTTTGATTAATGTTGAAATAAATCCAATGCGAAGTTGAATGGAATTTTTACATTCGTACCAATCTTTAAACCATCCATCGCGGGATAGTGAATTTTTTAAAGCCTTTGAATCACGGCCTTCGCACGACAGGACTTAATACAAACGCCACTCAACAACGAAAAGTGCTATTTTTATATATTTTTTCGTTTTTCATTGTCGAGTGTGAGCAGCAAATCTCATGAACTTCCATTATAATTTAGGAATGTTTGTTTATCTGATGCACTTGAATGAAAAATGCTCACAGCACGCACAAAAAGTTGTAAAACTAAACTATGATATTTTATAGTTTCCAAGCAAATTTTTCTGATTATCTTCTGTACCTTTCTTGTGGCATTACTTATTCTTTTTTATCTCTCAATTTCAAATTTTTTTGTAGTGTCAGATAGGGACCAAAAATTATTTAATTAATAATTAATAAACGGTAGCTGGGACGCTACCGAAACGTCGAAATAAAAAATATAAAATCATTATTGTGGTACGATTCCCAAAAAAATAAGATGAAAAATTTTTATGATATTCAAACCTACATTTTCAGTGACTAAAAATTGATGGATGCACAATTTCTCTCCAAACCTGTATACTAATATCGTGGCTAGTGTTCAATATTTTGCAAATGTTATAGTGTTCAAATTCAGTGCTGCTTTTGCCCATAAATTTCTCACCTGACTTCATATATTGCATTAAAACAGCTGTAATCACAAGAAAACGTTTTATTAGATTATAAATCGAAAGAAACAGTTTGGGCGTCATGGCCATAAATTTTCTCAACCAAACTCAGTTCCTAGCAGTGCTCTTAGTCGACCATAGGCGTTTCCAGGAACTTTTTGAAAAGGAATCAAATAGTAGATCAGGATAAGCTCATTTCCACTTTTATTTGTCACGATATTTCAATTTTTTTTGTTACAGTTTAAAATTTTACTATAGAAGATTGACGTTAGGTGTGTGGTAAATGGGTCTGAGTGGGTCTATAAGACCCTCAATTGCGACTCACAAGAGTCTATTGTGGCTCACACGTATACTTTGGCAAGTTTATCTGAAGCCGTGGAAGGAATGCAGTCGAAAACATTCGAAAAAGCTAAAGTGCTAAGTATATAGTGATAATAATTAGAAAAGAGACTTTTTATTATTAACAATATTAACAATATGATTGAACGTTTATTCTTTAATTTGCTTGTTTCCTTTGATTTTTCCTATCAACATTATTTTTTCAATTGATTAATATTAAAAGATGAGCGCTTTTCCAAATGTGTTATGGGCTTCTTCAAACTCTGACAGCGTTGTACGAAAACCATTATTACCACACCCTCCGAATTACATAATTGGTGATTTTTATCGAAAGCTGACTTCTTATTGGCAAGCGCGTGCGTGTGTTATTCCCTTTCAATTGGTCAATTGACTGATATTAATTTATCCAGTGGCGTTGGTATTGTCAGTGACCTTTATATTTTCAATTTTACATGGTAAAATGGGGACCGTACGCCATTTGTACGTTTATGACAGGTCCGAGGGCGAGAGTGAGACCCTGCCAAACATCAGATACCTGATTCGAGCCGCGGCAGGGCAGACACAAATAATATGCTCTGATGTTTCAATTAGTGCTAAATGATGGATGATCTATCTATACTATCAACCTTGCTTCAATTAAATACAGGATTATACATTTGAAATATTGTACTTGTATTTTGCAAAATTATTCGTGTCTTTAAATTTTGATATTTGTTATATTTTGATGCGCCACTGGAATTTCTCCGACGGTTTTGTTGGAAAACTGAAACCTAGCTGCTTGGAGTTTATGTGTGTTCCAAATAATAAGGTTTTCACAATTTAAAGCGTGAAACATATCCGTAAGCTCTTTATTTTCAGCTCTCCAGCTTGGGCATGCCAGAATTGCCATGTACAAATAAATATGTACTATACAGCATGTCTAATCTAAGACAACAGTTCTTCAATAAAAGAACACCTCAATAAATGAGGTTTTTACTTGATGAAGATCCATACTGATACAAATAAATTAAATCATTTAATTTGTTTAAATCTTCATTATATTTTAACCTATGTCCAGCTGCGTTTCACTAACACAGTAGCTTCATTTAAAAGGTGAAGGTATAATGGAAAGGTTTCAAGAATTGAATGGATAAGGCTTCTACTTAATGTAGATCCCTACTGAATGATGAAGTAAAACTATTTAATTTGTTAAAATCTACATTATATTTGAACCTATGTTTAGTGAAACGCGTCACAACTTTAAGTTGAACATAGGTTCAAATATAATGTAGATGTTAACAAATGAAATTGTTCTATTTCATCATTTGGAAAGGTCTTAATTTATAGGTGCATTAATAGGGAGTTTTGAGGATATTGACGAGAGGAATGTAGAACGTTTTCTAATAAAATAACACCTTGCTAAAGAGTTTTGATTTTTCTACTTCCCCTTTCAAATATAACATCAAAACATAATCCTCTCATTGCCTTGTACAATTTTGAGTAGATCGTTAACTGTCATTAAATGTTTCAATAGTCTTCAGAATTTTCATATATTTTTCATTAAAGCGGACTCAATTAGAGCCTAATTTTCATTCAAAATTGATTTTTGAGAGTTTATTGTCTACCTTGTGCAGTAAACTCTCTGTTTGGAGGTGACCTTCTGCCAATCTCCAATTGAATTGGTGTTCTGTGACTAACCAGTCTCTGATTTTCCTTCTTGTGCAATCCTTTGGGATTTCACAGAGCAGTTCCGGTCCTATGAAGTCTCTTTTAGAGCCTTCTTTAGCCAACTGATTACCCTATACCTAGGTACAGTGTTTAATAGGATACATTTTTCGTAAAAGCAACTTTGGATTTACTTAAAGATCCTCTTTAATCCAGCAGTCTTCCATAATTCTTGTAGAAAATTCATCACTTTCTCTGTTCACATGCCTGCTGATTAAGACCAACGATCAGTACTCCACCTTGAGTGGACTGTACTTTTATTTTCATTTTTTCACCCTGTACAGTGAACATGTAGTTGTCAGATGAAATATAATCCACGTAAACTTTACTACAGTGACGAGTGTACCCACATAGCAATTTGACATTCTAAGCATATGCGTGGAATATTTTCAAAAAGAACATGGATGTGCAAAGCATGTTCTCAAATAATACCAAAACAAGTGCCATAAATAGATTGTGTTGCGCCCTGGTTACATGCTGGTCAGGTTTTCAGAATGTGATGAAAGATGTTCTTATAAGATGCTGAGTATGTACCCAGCACTAAAAAGCTCAAAGTGCCAACAAACATGTGATAGCACATCCTTTTCACATGCTACGCATTTTCCAGCTATAGGCCTTCTGATATACAGTACATCCTAGGCATGTGCTATCGGCGTATATATTATATACCTATACGAGTGCTATTAATTTATACATGTGCTAGTGTAGATGCTAGGCACATGCTAAGGATATCTCGTATTATTCGCAGGACCTACGCATATCCATTGCACTTCCTTCTACGAAAAGAATGTGCTTTGCACATGCTCTTCTGAAGTTTCTCTCTTGCAATGCATACTCTTTGTAGGTGCTATGTACATGATATAGAAGTCAACTTTTCTGTCAACCTCTCATTTTTCATTTACCATTTACCAATGTAACATTGTTAATTACTGCAATGAAAAATCCTTGTTCTGAGGGGACCTCCATGCCATGTTGATCACGGCAACCCCTATGCCAGGTTAGTATAATTCTTTAGCTTTGGTCCGGTATTTGATTTCCGTGGTTACATATGAATCGGTGTAAAGCTACAAATAAAAGTCAGCGCCCTCTTTCGATGCGTTTATGTATTATTTCCAATACTTTGTTGAAAAGGAACTCTTCTCGAATGTATTTCCTTAATTACATTATTTATATAGTTGTTCTCACTTCATGAATGTTTAATCAATAATCAAATCAATTTTATACACGCTGTATTTCTCAATTCAATTCAATAACTAATTGAAGAAATGTAGATGCTGTCTATACTCTTCCAAATAATGTGCTATTCACATGCGATAAAGCATATGCTGAAACAGGATGTGATCGCATGTGCGAAGGACGTATTCAGCATGTGCATTGAATGTACCAAATAATGTTATGTTTTATACTTTGCACATGCTAAAAATATGATTTAAGGTTAATCATCAGATTATTCAGATATATACATGCTAAGTGTATATTATAAATGGAAAGATATATATCATAATGGCTTCAATATCGAACGAAGTTAGCTAAAGAATATATATATATTAAGTCATTATCGCATCGACTTTATTTTATGGTATATGCGTAGTATTTGCTTTAAATTTACCAAATAATATTCCATGTTTTATATTTTGCACATGCTAAGGATGGGCTTTGTGGCTAATTCAGATATCGGCAGATGCATATTTAAAATGGAAGGGTACAACACCAATGATGACTTAGAAAATAATAAATATTTATTCACATGTATGTAAAACGAATAAAACGTGCTGAAGATCTGATGTGAAATTACCTGACCTGATTGATAATCCCTATCACATGCTTGGGATATCTGTAAAATAAAAAACTTCTGATATTCTTCAAGGTATATACTTGGCATATGCGCTGAATGTAGTGAAAAGAATCTTAGTTAATGGTAAATTATTATTATATGCTAAATATATAATTTAAAAAAAAGCTTAAGGTGGACTTTTATGGTATGTGCGAATCATATGCGAAAGATCTACGGAAAAAAACGAGTTTGAATCTAGAATTCTTAGCACTTGCTATGGATGTATGTACAGGGATGTGCTCAAAAGTATATGGACAGCGTATGCTAATCACGTACCGAAACGAACATCTTTTACGGGACGTTGAAGGCATATACTTGGCATATGAATCTTCTTTAAATGCTATGTGGGTATTGACTATTTTTGAATACGTTCAGGAAGCTTGGTAGAGTTAATTCTACAAGATTATGTGTAAGTATATATCCGCTTATAAAATGATACTAACGTGAAATACGGTACGCTTTGAGACCGTATAATACATCCGATTTGTTAGAATCACTTTAATGAGACTTAAGTGCAGTTTAGTCGAGAAATATTTTCTTGAATTTTATTTTTTTTGCAAAATGTTGGTTGTGAAACTGAAACCTAATGTCTTTCAGTTTGAATTACTTCACTTATATCAAAAGTAGTAGTAGTAGTAGAAATCGTATTTTAAGTGTACTCAAATTATCTTTATGGATTGAATATTCCACTACTAGCTGTGAAGTTGACAATTATTGCTACTTCTAGCTAAGAGAATAGTTATAATTCTCTATTAGTGGTTAATAACTTTCTATTATTAAACCAGGTCAAGAATGAACAAATTGAAATATTTTGATAATTCAGGAATAGTAGTTCAACAAAAACTTGTGCAACATAATTTTGTATACCCACGAGATTGTCTTCAACATATTTGCTGCTTGAAATAACATATCAGGATTAAATCATTTGGATAAAAATGCCGTTTATTTAAAATTCGCACTCAACCAAAAATTACTGATGACATGACGAGTACAATCAAAGACTCTTTCGGGTGACTACAACCTGTTGACATCAAATGAATGCATAAGTCAAAGTTAAACTGCGCTGAGAGTTTTAACAGGGATCCTAACGGGACATTGTTGCCTGAATGGGCACCTGAAAAAGCTCAAAATAGTCAATAAAGAAAAATGCAGATTTTGTGGAATGGAAGAAGAAACCTCCATCCACATACTTTCCAACTGCACAGCACTTCAGAATCCTAGAGCACAGCACCTAGGAGATCACTGGATAGAAGAGGAACATTTACCTAAGATCAAGCCTGCAGACATCCTAAAATTCTTCCGGGAAATAGGACTAAAGGAACTACTAGTTTCTAAGACTCTCCTCAGAAACTGAGTAGAAGTAAGGGGGCACAATAGATCTTTTAGGTCTCAGTAAACACATACATACATTGTCTTCAACATATTTGCTGCTTGAAATTACATATCAAGATAAAATATTTGAATAAAAATGCCATTCGTTTAAAATTCGCGCTCAACCAAAAATGACTGATGACATAACGAGTATACTTTCATAATATATCGAAAACTGACAGTGTACTTGTCAGTCAGACGACGGAGTAAACACTTCTCGTGGTGCGTTTGTAAATTATTTATAATTTTTGTCTTAAATTTGTCTAGTAGTGGAAAAATTTGTATAATACACCGTGGTGTTGAAGACATTTATGAACCTCGCATCTTATTCCGCTCATGGCAAAGCCTTTCACGAAATAATCTTGGTGATCGGTCAATAATAATAGTCTCCACCACCTTGGTGTATAATATACTATTTCTTATTATAACCTTGGTGTGCATCATCTATCTTCACTGTATACACAGATATGATTATTTTATTGATTCGTAAAGTAGTACCGAAGGAATGCATTCAAGTAGGTGCGTGCCATACATTAATTGATAATTCTTCTAGTTTCGTGAGAATTGTAAGATTTTCCATATCCCCTGTAGCGTCGATTATCAAGTTTGGGACTCGATGGTGAAAACGGCCCACATATTATGTCATAGGCTACCGATCTATTATCTATAACGTTTGAATCACTTTTTGACGTTTTATCACTGTCAATATCAAAAATATAAAATTTTAAATTCTCACTTCAGAAAAAATGTCTTTTACTTGGAAATGTCTCTCTATACTTCACTATTTATCCAAATATATATCCATAAACTCTTCTTGAACTACATTTGTGGGTGAGTGGATTTTTATTTTCGATTCTGAATGTTCTTGATGCTAAAAATGTATAAATATTAAATTATATTGATTCCCTATTCCAAAATGGTCTTCCAAAATGGTCTTCCGCTTTAAATTTTGATTTGTTCTCCAACTTGTAAAATTTCTATTTTCCGCTTTCTAAAATGTGTATCTTCTCTCCAAAATTGTTTATACATTTCTTAATAATTCTTCTCAATATTCTGTTCCTTGATTTTTTCCAAAGAAACCAATAGAATCTTGATAGATGTCAAAATATAGTATATTGAAGCCCGGTTTATCAATAGCAATTTATCCGTCAGTTAATGCTTAACTACTAGTTATTTTCGAAAGGTCGGTTTATCAACAACAGAATAACTTTATCCGGCAGATAAAATGTCAAATATTTATCTGTCAGTTTCAACTGGCGGATAGGTCGATATCTGGGGGTTAAGGTTAACCTCACTTTATTCGGTAGAATTGTTGTGTTTTGATTTCGTTGTGGTACAAAATGAAAAATGGAAAGGGCTAGTAGGTACCTACTACTAAGAAAAGAGGATGCAATTTCACAGCAGAGAGAAATTTGATTCAAAACATTGCAAATAAACATAAAAATGTAATAGAAAATAAAAAACGGATGGGGCAACCTGGAAATCAAAAGAGGAGTCTTGGATGCAGGGTGAAGCAGCAGTTCGACACTAAAGTGAATCCTCAATCAGTTCTAATATTGATAGAACAGTCTCTTTTGCCATCCTTAATCTTGCATGAAAATCCTGGTCATCCCACTTTTCGAAGTTGTCCACTCTTTCCCTAACTGTATAAGGCCTCCTTTCGTACTCAAGAACTTGCACAATATCCTCGTCCTCATCGCTATCCAGAATATAATCATTCAGAAACCGAAAAATAAAAACACATGAGTAAATCTTTGGATAAACATTCACCAATAACCTAACAAAAATATCAATTGATGTGACATGACCTTGTTCTGGTAACAACCAATGAGATTGCTTTCATTCATTCGTCAGTATTGCCAACTTTCATTATCTGTTAGTTAACAAACTAGAGAATAAAAACGAGTTGATAAACCGCTTCCAAACAAACTAGAACTTTATCTGCTAGTTATTTTTATCCGACGGATACTTAACTGATGGATAATATTGGCCATTGATAAACCGGGCCTGAGTATTAAGAACGGTAAGGGTTGTTTACCGGTCGACCAGCCTCCAATTTTGCTGGAGACCGGTATTACCCTCAACGCTCGAGATGCTTATACCATTTTTTGCGCGATCGTATTGAAATATGTAAATTTCGAAGAAAATAATGTTTCTTCGTAATGAACGAAATGTCAAAAGTGACATTTATATTTCTCGATCAGATGGTGAAATTGTTTTTATGCTATTTATTACTTTTTATATTGCTCTGTTCGGTTCTGTTCATTAAAAAAAATATAAATAAACTTTGTTCCTTTTGTGTAATGAATGAAGTAATTATTATATTATATTATATATTATATTAATATATTATTTAGGACCACTTAAATGTATGTAGGGCTGAGACGTCGGTAAGTAATTTTCTTACCGACGTCTGAACGGTAAGGAAATCACTTACCGACGTGTTAGACTTACAAACCAGTAAACACAACCTACCGTCCTGACAACCGATGCTGTAAATAAACAAAAAAGATCGATCGCGCAAAAATAATATAATCAAAATTTCTAAATTATTTTTCAAAAAGTAGACCGTTCACTAACAAGGAGCCTAATTCTCTAGCTCTTTGCCCCGACGGACAATGAAGTTATTTACGAATAAAGTGTCTTTTAACTATCGTCTGTCGGCATGTAAGCCTTCGGCCTGTGAACCTACTATTCATTGTCTATGTACGGTAACTACACGGTTAGCTGATGCGAGCCTTGGGCGCCGCCATATTAGTCTTTAACTTCACCCCTACTACTTGGCTGGATGTAACGCGACATGCGATAAATGCACGGAACATTTTAAGGCGATAGAATAAAAGTTCAAGTTTAATAACAATTCTGTTCAATAACTGCTATAACAAAGGAAATTACTGAAAATAAAAACTTAGTTGGAAAAACAAGACCTAAAATGTAAAAGGTGTGAACTATCACGTAATGAAAGAAAAATCTAAAACCCTAACGGCAATAATGTCGTCTTGTCGAAGGTCCGTCGACCGTGGGAGTATAATGAGTTTAACCCGATATCGTAGTACAGCTGTAGGCGAAAGAAAGATCCTCGAGTAGTCTGGTTGTGCTTAATAGGATTATATATGGTCCAGTGAAACGTTCCGCTATATAGTGCTGCAGTTCCGGTTCTTTTCAATTAGTTTATTGAGGCTCGAATTCATTCCGAGTAAACACAAGTTATTTCTTCAACTGATGGCATATTGTTTCTTTCAGTTCAAAACAAGTTACTATTGTAATGACTGATGTTAACATTTTTTCAAATTTAATCGTTTGTATTGACGAAATTTTCATTTGTTCTGTTTTGGTTTTAAGAGGAAAATTCACGTTTCAATGCCGCTTGCCACCAAAAATGGATTTTTAAAATTAACTGGTTCCAAAAGATGCATTTCTCTTTGTTGAGGAAGAAAAAAGTGTTTTAAAGTTTGAAAGACAATGATCGTGTTTCAGCGTTTTCCAATTTCTCCTTATTTGCTTCAACATTTTTCAAAACACAAAATACTATGGTTGAAATAATACCCTTCTTGGTGTGCGTCATCGATTGTTAATGTCTTTCTAACCCATTACGTAGGAAGAAATGGAAAAAAAGGCAGGTCTGTGATGAATCCTAATCAAAATATCACAATAATGACTCGTTTAAATGTATTAAAAACGTTAACCCTAATCTTTGACTCACAAAAATTTGATTGGTTGATGTTTAGATTACGCTCAAGCTCAACCTATCAATCGAGAGTTTAAAATACTATGAAGGCGTTACTTTCATAGCGGCAATAAGTCTTACGTCTTTTTCTACTGTCACACTGACAGTTCTTGACAGGTCTGTACTTTGTTGTTTACGGTCAATTATTATTTATGAAAGGTGAATATTAATCTTATTGTTTTATTTATATGAATAATACAAAAATATGAATGAATACACGGAAAAACATCAGTATTTTGAAAGTTCTCAAGTATTTTCAGTTAGAAAAAGAAGCTGGTAAATATTAATTGCATAGCCTTTTCGAATTTGGCTAAATACAATCCTGATGATGATCTTATTTATCAAACTTAAGGTAAGCTATATGTCAAAATAGCAAATAAAATAAACGACATGCCGAAAACCCGGATATACGTCACAATCGATGACGCACACCAAGAAGGGTATTATTTCAACTTATAATAGTACAGATATTAGAGTAAGATCCCAGAGCGATAAGACATAACTTATTTTCAAATAGATGAAATGTTAGGTTCTCAGTATCATCTCGTATGCTTTCAATACCTGTGTGTTTGTGGAGCTATCCTAAGGGCACCTGGGCAGGTATCAGGTGAGGAAGGTAACTGAAAATCGAGTTACTTCACTTGAATTTGTATGTCTGATTTTATATATGTTTTGTAAAATAATATTATAAAGTAGTATCATAATTGTCAGACACTTTTCATGGACCGAAACTTTTGTCAGACGCTTTAAAGCTCCACAAAAAACGAATAAACTTTATTTTCATATGTCTTACTTTCAAATATGTTATCAAGGCACCATATTACTAATTTATATGTTCTCCAACAGATCCGAACTATACTGAATAGTATACGTTGTGCATGAAGGGCACATATACTTTAGACTGAGACATTGTGGGTTAATATATATAAGAGAAGTGGAACCAAGTTAATATAGACGTCTCACTTGCTCTGAAACGCATTCATAGTGCTGGGGATATTCGGTCATTACAATTGGTTTGAATAACGAAATATAACTTAGTAAAAGTTTCCCCGATAACATATTTGAAAGTCAGACATGTAAAAATACAGACATTTTTTCATTTTTTTCATTTTTTTTGGAGCTTTAAAGCGTCTGACAAAAGTTTTGGTCCATGGAAAGTGTCTGACACTTATGATAGTACTTTAAAATATTATTCAACAAAACATATATAAAAATCAGACATACAAATTTTAGTAAAGTAACTCTTATTTTCAGTTACCTTCCTCACCTGATACCTGCCCAAGTTCCCCTAGGCTAGCTCCACAAACACACAGGTATTCAAAGCACACGAGATGCTACTCAGAACCTAACATTTCATCTATATAAAAATAAGCTTTGTCTTATCGCTCTGGGATCTTGGACTATATGATTTCCATGGTCATCAGATTGGGTCCCACTTGATTCATTCCAAAAGAGACACTCAGAATTGAAATCTCCATAAAAAAGTTTATACAAAGGATTATGTTACAAAGTAGTATTCGATGTTCTTTAAAAAAAAGGTAGAACGGTTCGCGGGACACCCGGTAGGAACTTTAGTTCCTTTTAAGCAGAAATTATGTAATACATCTGACGTTATAGATAAACGGTTTGCATATTCTTCGGTGGTTGAGTAGTAAGCATACCAGACTCTCACGCAGTAGACCCGGGTTCGATTCCCCGTGAGGAAGTTTTTTTTATTGTTCATTTTATTTTTAAATAATTATTCTGCTAGTAGACGTTTGAAATATTTAGCAGAATATTTATTATTATAGATAATGGTACGGGACCCTTCATGAGGGAGTCCGACTGGCAACATCTACTAATAACAGCATCGTATATTTAAAAAAGGAAACCGTAGCATTATACAAATTGGACATTCAAGAACTGTACGTTCACCACAAAATTAGTGGAAACATAAAATTGAATTGTAAAATATTTAATTTGAAGTTATATTACAGTTTATAGAAATTTTTATTCTCTAGATTTTTTCTTGAGTGGGTCGTAGAAAAAATATGCTGCTCGACTCAGGTGGATTGTCCATATCGCACTTGAACGATTGAGCACTCCGCCTACGGCGTCGTGCTCAAACTTCGTCCTCGTGCGATATGGCCATCATATCCACACTAGTTGCACAAACTACAATTTCTTTCAAAACATGCCCTTTTACATTTAAAAACAACCTGCCAAATGTCAAATCAATTTATCCATCCATTTTAAAGTTATCGAATGAAAACATTCAAGTTTTCAAAATTTCAACACCCTGTATTTCGAAAAGTAAATGTGCTAGACCCCTTAATCGCGCAAAAAAATTTATGGAAATAATAGTAAAAATGTATCCGAACAAATTCAAGTAGATCACCAGCACTGCGAATACCAGCTTTGCATAGAATTTCAATATAGCATCGGCGGTTCAGTGGTAGAATGCTCGCATTGCACGGGGGCGGCCCGGGTTCGAATCCGGGCAGGAGCATATTATTATGAATCGCTGCTCCGTAAACGAGAGAGAGACTAAGGAGGCACAAGCACGCAAGCAAGGCACATAACGAAGCAATGTAACATAATGTAGCGTAACGTAACGCGTAACGGTCAGATCTTTTGCGTCGCGACCCCTGGTCGCTCAAACATAACCTGGCGTAAAGAACTAAAGTTCCAAAAAGTAATAAATTTTGAAAATAGAAATTACACATAAATATAAAACAATGTCAATAACTTTTTTATATCGTTTGTTACCACAAACATACTCTCTACTCGGTTGCACGTAGTTTTCGTCTAGTTTTGAAACGTAAAAGTAAAAATGAGTAATATGTGGTTAGCAACTTCAATATTGCTGCCTGACATCGGTTCTACAAATTGCAGAAACATGCTCCTTTGTGTCCTCTAAACTACTGTTATATTTTTCTTGTTTCTTTCCAGAGAAAAATTGTCACTATTCGTAGTTGTAGGCGTGTTACTAGACCAGTAAGTTCTCAAGCGTATTCATTTTTATATCTTTGTTATATTTATCCGATTGAAACCATAATTTTTGTAGTGAATATTTATGATTTTTTCTGATAAAAACATATCAGAAGTAACGTAGATTGGATTTAAATTGAATTGAAAAGTTATACGAATGATATCGAAAAAGGTAATTTAGCGTTTACACTAGCTACACTTTCCTAATTCAGTTTTTTATAAAAATATTTCTTTTATTTCTATAAGGTTTGACAGCTAATAAATTACACGTTTTGTTTTCATATAACACTGGATTTTATTATACCCATCGGAATGACCGCCTCCCCAATGCCGCTTGGTCAATTTCCCTAATACCCCAAATAATATGAAACCTATACATGCTATACTTCAATATTATTTTATATAGCACACTAATATTTCATAGTCATATTTATACAGGGTGTCCCGTGAATAAGTACCGTAAATTGAGAAATATTTAGAATACCCAAATGCAACATTTCTCTAACCTTCTTAGTTTGTGAGGT
>CAJUYI010001397.1:0-10412 GCA_910591695.1 Galerucella pusilla
AATGCCTGGAGTGGGAAAAATGGAGCAATAATCATTAAGTTTATATATTCCATTCAAAATAAAAAGTACACAGCCAATAAAACGTTTTTTACATCTTTAAATCACAATCATGAAGAACAATAAATGTAGAAAATTAATTTGAATCGCATACGATGTCAACTAAAACGATTTTTTGAGATAAGAAGCATTAATAAGTTTATAATTATCATCAGTGATCAGGAAACGACGTAAAGTACAACAAATAGTGAACCAGTGACCCTCTCATCTTTATTATTGAAATACAGAACAAGATGCATATTGTGGAGTACAAAAATATTCAAATATAACATATTGAATTTTGAAAATTACAAACATTCAATGAAAATCAATAATCACTTAAACAGGAGAAGAAGGTATTGTTTTCAAACAAATAACTTTGAGTAATTAAATAATAAACAAATATGAGAAGATAATTGAAAAATGGACTAAAGAGGAAAATATACTTACTAATATACTAAAAAGTACCAATTATAGTATATTAAAGTATAAGTGGATATTAAGGTCTTTAAAACACGCGCGATTTTTCGAGCACGACGGCGAAGCCGGAGTGCTCGAAATAATAATAGATTATGGGTTATTTGGAATAGAGCAGCTCTGTTAATCACTCTCATGTCAAAACCTTCCAAAACACGGTTCACTTTATTAATATAATTAAAAAAGACAATGTCTATAATTATATATAATTATATCAAGTAAGTTATCCTGTCTATCTCCCTTCTGTTTTGTGTGCTTTAAGTCTTTTCATGAGGGTCACTGTCCTGTGGAAATTTTTCTTCGTTGCTGCTTCGGCTACTGCAAATAAAGAAAGTAATATGAGTGAATTGTCAAATGTACCTATTCCAAATATATTAATAAAGCATAACAATTTTTCATACAAATTAAAAAATAGTTTTTTTTATCAGCAACTGTTTCTGTGGGCAGATGAACAAAGAAAAAAAACATCCATCTACAGTTTGCTAATAACACAGCTAAGTAACTGAAATGTGACTATCATTACTAATATATTATATCATATAGTTATATTCGGATATTTTTAATCGTATATCTCAAACACACATATTGTGATTGTTAACAATTAAATATTTGTTTCTCGAAACTACTCACCTTTGAAAATGTATGTAGATTTTTTCGGGAAATGATGGTTTTATGCCTTCTGTGAGGTAGAGCAGTATCTGTAGACAATTTATTCACTTATGATATCAAACAATTTTATTTTGTTAAATCTACATTGTATTTAAACATAAAGTGACGCGTTTCGCTAACACAGTAGCTTTTTCAAACTGTGTTAGCGAAACGCGTCACTTTATGTTAATACAATGTAGATTTAACAACATAGAATTGTTTGATTTCATAACTTACTATGGATCTACATCAAGTAAAAGCCTCATCTATTCAATTCATTCATTTACTAATATAATACTCCAAAATATGTTATTCAGTTGGTTTTTGATGGAAATTGAACAAACCAAATAATACAACAAAAGGAACAGACAGAAGGAATTTAATTTTATACATACCATAGTATAAGTGTTAAATGCCGTGCAATCCTTCCTCCTCAAACATCTGGCTAGTGGATGGAATATCTATAACATAAAAATTATGTGTTCATTTTTTCTTGGGTACATTATACGACTGCAAAAATTATAGCATAACAAGTTACATAAAACTCATCAATTGAATTCCTTTCATAGGTTTACCTTGGAGTTCTAACTTTCCCAAGTGGGGAATAATAAATTGATGTTTGCATCATATCTACAGAATGTTTATATGAGTAAAATTATTCCAAACTCACGACAATAAATACCTTTATTTTGCTCAGGAGCTGTTACCTAAGAGCGTTTAATGAGGCACTATAGTTGGGAAAAAAAAATCAGATAGCACCTTTAGATTTTAATCTAAGAAACATACTCCCATATTATTATAAATAAAACGACAAAGAAATTTAGTAAATCCGTTTTTATTTAAAATTAAGAAACCTAAGCAATAAATTCATATGGAATTGGAGCGAGCACTTGTGCTGGAACCTTTCCGTTTACAATATGTGCAGGCCTAGGTTGGGCAGGTTGTCTCTTGAGTTCTACTTTGACATTCTTTTCCTTGGCTTCCTTACGAAGTTTTTCATTGGATTTAACCCTGGTCAAGAAATCTTGACGACATTTGGAGTGGTTGACATGTTCAATACGGATATTGATTCTTTTAGGGATGATTCTTCCACGTACTCTTTTGTTTACAATAACTCCGAGAGCATGTGCAGTTACGTTGAAAACACGTCCGGTTTTTCCATGGTATACTTTATGGGGCATACCTTTTTGGATTGCACCGTTACCTTTGATATCTACAATATCTCCTACTTTGTAGACTTTCAAATAAGTGGAAAGTGGAATAACACCATGTTCTTTGAATTTACGGGCAAAGAGGTCCCTAGTTCCTCTACGATAACCTTTTGAATTGGTCATTTTGAAACCTGAAATAACAAATGTTTATTAGACTTGTAGGTTAGAAATCCACATGGTGATAGATACAATGAATACTTATATGACAAAAAGATTTACTTACCAGGCAAGAACAGGGATAGCCAAGAAAACCTTTTCAATACCATGCCTCGCCTTTTTCTACTTTTAGAAAGCAGTCTTGGCCAAAGTGACGAGGGCATACTTTCCAATTTTGTTGCTCTGTTAAATCCAAAAAGAACTTTTACCTTCTTTCCAGCCAAACCGAATGTTGTTCTTCATGGTTGGGAAGTTTAAAGATGTATGAAAGACCAACCACTTCAATATTTTGTCACTTTTTAGTTATGTAGACATGTCTTAAATTGTAAAAATAAAACTTACCGGGTGCACCTCACACTATGCAGTCCTTAACTATGCATGTTGTTGCCATTGTCTATTGATATAAAAAAGTCAACACTAAAATAAACTATCTTAACACACCCTGTCGACCTTAACAGATTATTATACAGTTCTATTCAAAAGTCCCCTTCCCTCCTCGTATCTTTTGAACGGCTACACTTAAATTAATGAAATTTGGAGGGTGAAAATAAAGTGTTGTAAACTTCCCTACAAATGGTAACAGGTGACGTGATAATAATAGATGACGTCACAGTGCCACTCTGGCCAATAATTTTATATAGGACCTTATGGCAAGTGATATCTCGTTTGAAAGGCATTGACATTGGCTACATACACATAGCCATATTAATCTCGTTTGGGTTTAAACTAATTTTGACGGATAAATTAAATAAATACCAAAATTATTGGAATTATTTTTTTTAAATTCAATTAATCAAATATCAACAATGGATTCTTATAGCAAGTGTTCGAAATGTGCTCCGTCTACTTCCTGACAGTAATAAATCCTATTAGTAAAGTCTTGTCGTACTCGTTCGAATGTGTCAGCTGAAATTGCATTGAACCATAACATAGGAATAAATACAAGAATAGAAAATGCTTCGAAGGTGTCTTGGAAACTCGTTCATTGGAAAAAAAGAGATCTCGGTTAAAACGAGAATGACTATAATATAGAACTATATTTCTCCCTATATTAACTTTTGGATGCGAGAGCTGGGTACTGACGAAGAGAATGGAAAGCAAATTACAGAGTATGGAGATGAAATACCTACGGAAAGGCGCAGGTATTACAAGGAGAGACAGAATACGAAATTCAGTAGTGAGAGAAAACCTTAATGCTCTACCTGTAATACAGGTAATACAAGATCGACAATTAAAATGGTTTGGACACTTAACTAGATTAAGCAACAACATACCAGTGAACTTAACTGACTTAATAGTTGCTTTTGATTACTTCTGTAGTATTGTTGGCAGATTTAAAAAAAATGTTTTCAATATCTGATGAGACTCCAGGGTAATAAAAAGAATCTTCAATAATATTTTTACACGAGACAATACCTTGATGAGTTTTATGTGTTATTTCCAAAAACTCATTTTCAATTGCGTCTGGAATAAAAATTCGTTTTTTATAAAAAAGTATGTCAATTTGTGAGTAAATACCATGGCGAATAGGCCAATATTGGCCAATATTGGCCAACATTGGCTTGTACTGAGCTTTTATGGTCAGGCCAGCCAAAAATTGTGAAATTTTCTACTTTTTGGAGCACTGGATCTTCAAGTATGGCCTTCATCAATCTTTCTCCATTTTCTTTTGACGTAGCTAATACTGTGTTTTTTCCATTGGATCTCTACTTAGAGTATCCGGAATTTTCCAAAAGTTTTCACTTTTCCTGGTACATATATTAAATTAAATGAATATCTCAAAAGTCTCGGGCTCAGTCGCAGCCTTGGAGACATATCCCAAAAGGCTTCAGCAATAAACCTAAGAGAGGCTTGGAATCAGTTTTCAGATTGAACTTTCTATAACACAGGTAATAGTTAAAGCGTTCGCAACCGAAAACCAGTGCAAGTAATTCCTTTTTTATGTGATTGATTGTATATTTGTTGGGTTGTCGCAAGTGATACTGAAGAGTATTCAACTGGTTTTTTATCTTGTGTAATTACAGCGCCTAAACCATAGGGGCTTGTACCTACCATTAAAGTTACTCCTTTATTATTATCAAAATATGACAAAGTAATTTCCTTTGGAACTAGTTTCTCAAGTCTATTAAAACGTTCATTTCCAGTGTTTGACCAAACCCACTAATTTTTTCCACTTAAAAGCTCCTTTAAAGGTCCAGTTTCATTGGAATGATTAGGTATGAATTTAGACAAATAAACAATCTTGTGATGTTAACCCATAGGATAATCTTAAATAACGATACATACCAAAGCAAGTATTAATTGTGCGCAACAGGGAACTTTCATATGTTGAAGGTATTTGTAAAAAAGCTGATGATGCAGACGATACTGCTTTTATCTATGAAGCTGAAAATTGGGACGACCTAAAACAAATAACTGAACAGGATTTGACCAAGATTGTAAGATGTTTCGATCAAAAAATGTTATCAATTAACTTTGAAAAAACATTTTTCTTACCGTTCTCATTATATACAAGTGGACTTCCAAACATAAACGAACTCAAAATTATTAATCACTCTAATAACTCGATAACTATAAAAAACAAGACCACATAAAATATCTAGGTATAGTAATAGATGCCCATTTTAAATGGGATGAGCATATAATCAATGCTAGTAAAACGCTTCGCTCTTTGCTTTATAATTTTGAACATTTGACACACATATTACATTACAAATATTTGAAAATTCTTTACCATGCCCTAGTTGAATCTCGAATAACGTATGGTATATTAGCATGGGGAGCGACTATTAACACTCACTTAAAACATATATAAATAATCCAGAAAAGATTTTTAAAAATTATTTCACTAAAACCGTTTCGGTATCCATCAGATATGCTATTTAAGGAACTAAAAATTATGGATATTCGTGAGCTATTTTTTTATAAAGTTGTTATTAGAAAATTTAAAAACCGTAACAACTTACATTATATTAGTCACATAATATATAATACAAGGTCAAAGTTAAATGATATGTTGGAAATTCAGTTTTCTAGAAAAAGAATTGGTCAAAGAAACCATGTTTTTCTGTTCAACAGATTTTAAAACTTTCTACCTAAACAAATGAAAGACGCTACCACTATATATTCTTTCAAAAATTAAGTAAAATCACACATTCCCATGGATCGAAATGTTATCCACGGATTGTTTAATTTCCAAATTTGGGATATATTCTATAATATTTCAGAAAGTATATATGGAAGGGTGCATGTATGTCATATGTCATATGTCATATGTATATATATGTGCGTATGTATGTATGGGTATGTGTAAGTATGCATGTGTTACTTTATGTATGCTATGTATGATACACATTCTTTTTTCAATTGGCGCATCCCTGAGAAAATACCATTTCATTAATTCTATCCAGTGAATTATCTTTTTGAATTATTTCCAAATATTTTTGCACCTTGCAGACCCAAATTTGATTTTGGCAACGCAGTATCCAATATGCAAAACAATAGATTTTGATATGTTCCCTTAAATTGACATTTCAACATTACCTGAGCCAATAATTTTATTTTCTAACCTGTATAAAATGTTAATATCAAAAGTAGCATCTGATAGATGTTTTTTATTGATATTTAATTCACTGGAGTCAGCTATATTCAATATATTCACCCCACTGCCAGAATCAGTCTTTAAGTCTATCTTTGTATTTAAAATACCTACTAATTTTTTCAAACCCTTCTATGCTACAAATACTGGAATTGATTGTCCATACTATATATTAATCATCATCACTATTATTATCATTACAATTACTGTTTTCGTCTTGAGCCACTCCATATATTTTCTTATTTGGACACATTTTACGATAATGTCTTCTTTGCATGCAATTTGACACTGTATATTTAGTGCAATACACTTACCCTTATGACTCTGTCCACACCTCTTGCAGGAATTATATGCTAACTGAGTATTGTATAATCTGGACTGGATTACATTTGGTTCTTTGCACTTGTCGAGATATTTTCCATTTTTTTGTGCTACACTCACATTTGATACCTTTGTAATTTATTTTTGGGCTTCTCTGCAGTTTTCGATTGATCTGCAGATGTCGATTGCTTCACTCAATTTCCAATCAGATTTCTGCAAAAGTCTCTCTTGTATTCTTTCATCACTAACACCAAGTACAATCCTGTCTAATATTAAGGTATCGCTCTTCCTAAAATCACAGGTTGACGCCAAATTTCTCAATGCCGTTATAAATTAGTCAACTCTTTCACCAGGAAGTTGGTCTCTCTTAGAAAATTTGAAATGTTCATACACAATGTTCTTGAGTGGTTTGCAGTATTGCTCGAATTTATTGATTACTACATTCAGTTTAGTAGCATCTTCTTGATTTTCATACCCAAATATATTGTATATTTTAAGTCCTTCATCAACAAATTAAGAAGAATTGCCACTTCAAAATTGTCAGGCTTAGAACATTTGCCGCTTGCTAGCAAATATAACTTAAACTTCTGTTTCCACAATGCCCAATTCTGAGATATGTTGCCTTCAAATTGGAATGTTTCAGGGCACCTCAGAGACTCAGCCATATTCAATTTTATCGTTTTTCCAGATTTAGAGCATGCCGTAATTCCAACCCCAATTCTCAATTTTTTTACTACAATATTCTTCCTATCCTGAAAAGCAGGTTTGCGATCCTGCAGCGCATAAAAACTAAATAAGTTTTTCAAAATAATGCTACTTTCGGTGGAGGTGATGAAATCTCTAAGAGTATGGATATCGATATTAATTCTCTCTTCCCCAAATATTTTACGAGATAGAGGGTCCGCTTTCTTTGAATCATAAAAACTTTGAGTGCTTCAGTAAGCACTTTTCACTGATACCTAAATTATTTGTGTGATGCTCTGTATTTTAGGAAGAATACTATACTAATAAGAGCACACACTTCCACAAGTATGATTTGATAACAAAGCAGAACATTGATACTCAAAAGGTCACTTCCACGTTGCTACTGCTCTTGTCAGTCTGTTCTATGTCTGTCTTCCCGGTTGTCTACCTACTAGGTATATGCAATACGTTACAATTTAGACACTCCAGTTCCTAGTAAGAGAACTCGTCAAATCTCTTGAATGACCCGCGTTGGCTTTAACAATCTTGGGGCAGCTGAACAGATAGCTAGATGTTCATTGACAACAATAGATCTATTTTCAAACCTTTTATTGAGTGTATTCATGGCTACC
The DNA here is from genome assembly GCA_910591695.1 of Galerucella pusilla. Classification (NCBI taxonomy): domain Eukaryota; kingdom Metazoa; phylum Arthropoda; class Insecta; order Coleoptera; family Chrysomelidae; genus Galerucella; species Galerucella pusilla. The sequence goes on from CAJUYI010001397.1 coordinate 7,764, forward strand.
TTATAATTTGAATACTTCACATCGAAATGGGCTCGTTTATTAAAATTTTCAAATTATTTACAATTGTCGTAAAACAAAGTACTCAGGATAAAAAAATTGGTTCTGAAAATTTCATGTCAATAGAATATGTCGTTCTCCTGATACAACCAATTAAACAAGCATACCGTAGCGGGGCGAAGACTATGACTGTGACGTCACCGCATATGAAAGTTAATGTGCACAAACGCTTCTGGCTGTTACGTGCCTCGCGTAGAATTTATTCATTTTGAATTACTCGCAAAATTTTGTGTGAATAAAATAAAATGCGTGGACCTTATTTTGAAAAAGCAGACTCAGACTTCCAGAAGTGGACTCGCTAATGATTTTGGAGTTTTTCAATCAAAAACGCGAGTTTATTAAATTATAATTTTATACTACGTGACTCATTGTTTTTGGCTGTTTTCCGGCCAGAATGATTGAAAATGTCAATATTTTTATAAATACATACTCTCTCAAATGATATACAGGGTGATTTCAAACGTTTTATTTTATTCCTGGTCTGGTGGAAAAAGTTACGGAGATGACGCTATAGGTTACTCAGTGAAAAATTGCAACTTTTTAAACTGCAGACTGCTCAGTTGAAAGAAGCTTCTCCAAATGCTTTTTATAATTAATGTGTAGTGGAAATTAAATCACCAATATTGAAAAGAACAAGAGAAACTTATTTTGATGGAGCAGTTGATATAAGTTCCAAATGTTTACATCAGATCCAAATGCACATGCACCTCACTGGTAAAAAAGCGATATTTGTTATAGCTGATCCGGAATTTGAATCAAATAAAATAATTTCTTTTAAAACATAATATACGCCAGTTTTGATCTACTGGAAAAGATTACCTGTTTTTTGGAGAAAAGCAGTAGGTACCTATTGAATAAAATTTAATTTGTGAAGAACTGACCCATTATTTTTTTTGAATAATTTTGAACATTGATAACATCATAACAACACCATAACACCATAAGAACAATATTATCTACGCATTTAAAAAGAATTAGATTAATCCAAGCGTGTGGTTTTCTATAATACTCTTAATATGGATTCACAACGTATTTTATAATGTGAATTATAACAATTTTCTTATTGAATATAAATGAAATCCTAAAAATACACAAACAAAGTTATATGTTTTTTCGACCTACTTATACGTTTTGTTAATGATGCTAAACTTGAAATATAGACTTTTCCTTCAGATTAATATCTGAACTTTCTATACTCCCTGTGGTTAATGGCCACCGTCCGAGACCATCTCTCTCTCTCACACACACACACACACACACACACACACAAAGTTATATGTTGACTCATCAATGAATGCTTTTAGTCTTTTCATGCTTTTCTGCCATTGCTTCCGTTTTTTTGCATCCTTTTTAATAGAAATAAATGTTTTGTTAGATGTTTTAATCGTAGTACTTTCCAATTCTGGAACCGCACAATATTTATAGCTTTTTTAACTCTGGCTTTGGTCCAGTGTGTCGAATAGTTCAAATTATTTCTAAACGTTCTCATTTCACAAACATAACACTGTTAAGAGTTTTTCTGAAATAATAAATAATAAGCATATGAGCTAGCCAAATACCTACTGTTACTAGCGAAGTAGTCATCTAACTGAAAACCGTGTAACGAGTTATTTTGTTGTTATAGATACAGGGTTAATTTTCAACACTTTAAATATATTATAACTCGTTACTTAAATTCAAACTCTCTTTTCTTTTATTGATTTTTATTTATTGTTAGGTATACTGTTGTTTTGTATATTTTTTTTTTAGTATAAGACCGGAGGTACGTAAATGAATTCTATCATGAAATTCAGTAGTTTCTAAAGTTAAAATTTTTTTTTCAATCGATAAGGACATTTGGTATATATACCATTTATTTAATTTCAAAATACGTCTGGTATATGACAAATTTTTTGTGGTATCTAAATTTTACTAGCGACAATGAGGATATAAATAGCAGGAGAATTGATTTGGAGAGACAGAGACCGACCGCTGATTCACCTTTTACCTTTTACCTTTACCTTTACCGTTGACCGTTGCTAATTTTTGTACGTAAAGTGTGTGTCCCAAGTTTGTGTTATTCCGATCCGGTTACCGGCATATATTTTCAATTAAAGACAGTAATTCTTTTTTTAAAGTTGTGACAAAAGTGAACTTCGATACCGAAGCCAATTCAAGAAGGTAAACATATTTTTATCACCGTTTATTTGAAAATTTTCGTACCTCCGTAAAATAGAAGAGTTTGATATTTTCATGGAAATTTCCGTACCGGTTATTTTTTTTGTGTTGTTAGAAAAGTTGTTTTGTTTGAGATTAGGATAAATAAATGTAACGTCGTTTTAGAAAATGTGTTTTTGATTTCAATTGCGAAGTTAATTGGTTTTAATTATTCGCCGGGTTTATATTAAGTTCACATTTTATTTTTTTTTCACAAGTCATTAATATACAATTAAGATTTATATGAATTGGTGCATCTTAATTATATTCAGGATCTTTTGTTTCTACACTGTGTGTCAAAATTAGTGGTACCTTTTATAGTTTTTTTTGAGATTGCCGGTTTTATTTTAGATTCAAGGGATAATCAGATTTGGAAGTGGCCTAGCCATAATTTAT
>CAJUYI010001397.1:10422-55675 GCA_910591695.1 Galerucella pusilla
AGATTCAAGGGATAATCAGATTTGGAAGTGGCCTAGCCATAATTTATCTGATTACCCGGCAGATTTAGACATTTTTAGCTCTCAGGTACAAATCTTTTACACATTTTGTTTGTTTGTCGGAAAAATATTTTGCCGGTTAAATTTAGATTCAAGGGATAATCAAATCTAGAAGTGGCCTAGCCATAATTTATTTGATTACCCTGCAGATCTAATACGTTTACGTCTCGTGTGTCGAGAGTAGTTTTCCGTGGTTGTGATAACCTTACCGGCTCTGACCGTGCGTTCTTTCTCCCGTTTTTTTTTACTCGCTCCTGTAAAATTATTCATAACAGACCACAAGGTAGTAATAAACAAAGTTCCTGATTTCTCCGCTATTTACCGTAACTTATTTTAATATAAAAATCGATATTCAATTGAGTCGTATTAAAGATTTGATAAAGAATTGGTTGAAATAACTCAACAAGACCCCTGGAATTTTCCGTAACCTCCATCTGAGGCTATCTGGAACTCTTGACGCTAAGGGTCAAGGGGCCGTGGAGCAAACCACGTTAAAAATCTGGCGCCCGAGTATTCCGTCGAAAGATTTTTAGGCAAGGGTGTCCATAGTGACGTGTTCGTGTGGCAGGAGCCACGTGTACGAGGTTAAACGCGTTACAACCGATCGTCGCGGTGTCCGCTCTTTCGCTTTCATATGCGAAGACGTCGCTTCTGAAATTCGGAGAGTAATTATGTTCAATGTTCATGATTTTTTTAGGCGACTTAGGAGTCTCGCTGACGTCTAATTTTTTGCAAAGAGCCTCAAAATGATGTGCTCTTCCTAATGGTAGAATAGAAAAAAAATATGTCAATGAGCCAATTGGGTATTTTAATTTCTGGCAATTTAACGTTAGTTTTGTCACCCGAAAAGGGGCCTGAACAAATGCCAGCGTTATAGAGAGTAGTGGGACCGGTTTTATTTTTCATCTACAACTGTCATATAACGGGTACGATTTGACACTATTATCAATGTCATAATGTCACTAGTGCGGTAATGGATTTATTACCACACTAGTGCGATAATAAGAATCCAGACAAATATTAATACCAGAATTGAATATTTAAAATAACACTGGAAGTTGCATTCTCAATTTCTGAAAAAGAGATTGTCTTCGCTTGAACTCATTTTTGTAGATTTTTGTTCAACCAACTTTAACAATTTGATGAAATAACTAATTTATTTTATTTCCACAGCTTTGTTTGTCTTTGTTGCTATGGTCACAGAATATGATACGCAGTACCTTATGTTTGCAGTCGATATTATTAAAAATACGTTGGATTGAATTTTTTTTTCAATTTTATGATATAGATACTGTTAATAATACTAATAAACAGTTGTAGATGAAATTTTGTTCGTAACACGGAATTATTAACGCACTTATGTGATAAAACGACTCGGCCTACGGCCTCGTCGTGCAAACTTCACATGCATGCGTTGATAATGTCCATATCCCACTAATTACGTGAATAATTATTAGTTCACAAGAGATAGACGTACCGGCTTTTACAGATGAAGACCACGGCACCAACCATGAGTTGGGTTACGTTATTTAAGAAGAGACGGAAATACCGGCTTTATTTTCTATAAAGAACACGGCACCAGCCACCAACCACGTGTTTGGTATTAATTAGATTGGAATAAGTACTAGTTACATACTTAGCAATACTTCACGTACACACGCACTATAAATACCTTAAATCCCAACGATTGCAACGTGGGTTGTTTCATTCGTAAACTACTGTACGTAGACATAACTGCACAGCGAAGTAGATGGGAATCTGACCCGTGAGTTTCAAAAAAAAAATTTCATATCATATTGTTTTTTGAGTTTTATTATATACAAATGTTTAATTTATTACCATTTATACACCTTTTAATCCAGTCAAAATAGACTAAATTATGATTCCAGTTTGCATTAATTCCCAACAAGCTGGATTTTTGTGCAGGCCTTGGATACGTCATTACAAATGATATGTCGAAAGTCCTCAAGGATCCCTCTTGTGCGTTGTTTTTTATTCGAGGTCAAAGGTCACAAATTTGCGTTTTTTGCGTATATCTCTGAAACAACGAGAGCTATCGAAAAATGGCTTACACAAAGTTTGTAGACCGTGAAATCGTCTACAAAAAAGTTATCAATACTTTTTCTTCTACGGGGCACTGTTCTCGAATTATGACTATTTCAAACATAGAAAACACGAATATGCACTCATTCGTGGCCAGTAAGCATCATCGGGTTAACATAATGCTCGTGAAGTGGGTATTGCATCTATGAGTAAAATGATGGGCCAAACATTTAATAATATTAAATTGAAACTTGCTGATAAAGTACTACCTCTGATATCTATGAACTGTACCATGAAAATTCATGATGAGAAGGTTCCAATAGATCCTGTATTATTATTTCAACGCATGAGTATTACGAAGACATTTGAAGATGAGCTTGAAAAATTCTTCGAGTACGAATTAGCCCCTTACCCTATATCGCTCTTTGATGCAATTGGAATGCGTAAGACACAGAAGTCAGCCATTTATGATTGCTTTGAATCTGTAAACATTGATATCGAAAGTGCAAATGCTACCTACATCATCGATGGAGGATACCTGTTACATCGTGATGTGTGGGATCGAGAGAACACATTTGAGGATATTTCGGACAAATATCTTCAGTATGTTCGTAGACACTTTGGTCACAACGTTACTATAATATTTGACGGTTACACTGATTATACAAAAAATATCAAAGCTGCAGAACAACGTCGTCGAGCTAAGCGAACATCTTCATCGTCTGATATCGTTTTTGACTGTTCCGACAAACCAACAGCAGTTTCTTTCTAATACTCACAATAAATCTCGTTTGATTTCGATGTTATGTGAAGAATTTGCAGCTGCCAATATTGTTGTGAAACAAGCTAAAAATGACGCTGATGTCCTCATTATTGAAACTGCAATTGAACAATTCAGTAGCACCAATCCAACTATCGTTGTTGGAGAAGATGTAGATTTGTTAATAATATTAACTGCACGAACACCTAGTGATAAGATCATTTACTTTTTAAAACTGGGAGAGCTCAAGTTTAAACGAATATATATTCTTCACAAAGTTTAACTGCATATCCAAAATGTCAGCCTCATATATTATTCCTTCATGCGATAACTGGCTGCGATACGACATCAGCAATTTTCAAAAAATTCAAAAATACAGTGTTCAAATTGTTTGAAAAACGTAAAGACTTAATTGATAACGCAAGAGTATTTACAAATACTAACTCGTCAGCAGATGTTATCATCACCAATGGAATTCGTGTTCTCCTTTCTATGTATGGAGCTCCAAAAAAATGGAATGGATAGACCAGTTTTGATATTTGAGTTTCGTGAAAAATACAAGAAACAATAAGAGAGTGCAGTTATCTCGTCTCCCTCCAACATCTGCTTCTGCTAATCAACACTTGTTTCGTGCAAGTGCAAGTGTGGCTAGGCAAATCTAAATCCTGAAGATTGGGGCTAGAAATTGATGAATAATAATTTGGAGCCAATCCAGACTTTACTGCCACCTGCTCCAGAAAAATTAGAGGTGGTGCGGAAATGTGTGCATATAGTCGAAAATACGATTTTCCTGCGGTCTAAAGTCACGATATCTCGAAAGCGATGCTTTGTAGAAGAAAAAGTGTTGAAATATTTTTTGTGGACAATTTTACGATCTACAAACTTTGTCTGAACCATTTTTCGATAGCTCTCGTTGTTTCAGAGATATACGCAAAAAACGCAAATTTGTGACCTTTGACCTCGAATAAAAAACAACGCACAAGCCGGATCGATGGGGACTTTTGGCATATTATTTTTAATGACGTATTCAAGGCCTGCACAAAAATCCAGCTTGTTGGGAATTAATGCAAACTGGAATGTCTATTTTGACTGGACTATTTTTTACCTTCAATCTCATTTAAATATTATTCCTTGATAATGAACACATAGTGTTTCGAACCAGGAACTAAATTCTTAAAAGAGTACACTTTGGTATTATTGTCACACCCCCAAAAAAACTCCCATTATTATATTCAAACAGACAAATATTGAGGTAAGTTTTTTAGATTTCCAAGCTTTCGTAAATATTTATCCACATCTTCAGGAAACAAAAGTGAGAAAAAGACATAATTCACAGAACACCCCGCAACAACAGTTTTATAACTTACGCTAATCGAGAATGTATCCTTGATGTTATAATCGGGAAAAGCATTAAGCAATTATTTCAAGGAAAAACAATCCACATGTCTTCAAGAGCCCTAGTTACAGTTACTTAACAGTCACATTGTAAAATAATTTAAAAGTTGAAATATAAAAATTCATTAACTAAATTATTACTAAAATTCATTACTAAAACATAGTGAGAATCCCCACAAACACGTGGAATTCGACTAATTATCGAAAATAGGTAAAGAATAGATCTTCTTTTACACCATCTCACTAGAAGCTTTTAACATTCCGTTTCCAATATTTACTGATATGCTATCATATACAGGGTGTTTTTAATATGACAGAATAACACTAACGATTTAATACATAAATTTCTGGCTTAATTTAAATTGAACACCCTGTATCTGTTGGGTCTGTTAAACGTGGGAATTTATTACCTTTCAGTTGGTATTAGGGTTGCCTATATCTAACTCTGATAGCTCTCGAGAAATTTTAAATTTGTTTTTTAATATTCAATTATTTGCTGACATCTAGTTACCTATGACATGATACGCCGATGCAAAGTTTTTAAAAATTTAAAATTTGTTATTTTGACAGTAAGTGCTTCGTTGTATGATTTATTATTGATAAATTAAAGGTCTCTTAAATCAGAATTTCATTAAGGGTACTCAATCATTAACTTTGCAATAAGATTATTAAAAAAACTTAACGCTAACTGGAAGAAAATTTCGTAAATTTTCACGTAACAAACTACCCGAACTTTTAGATGAAGTTCCACTATCTACAGGACAAAAAATGTGGCTGCAGTTAGATGGTGCGTCTGTTGATTACAGTATAATTATTGTCCGGCGTTACCTGAACCATATTTTTCCACAAAAATGGATTGGGCGAGGGGGTCCTTATCTTTGGCCGCCAAGGTTCCCATGCTTGACGCCATTAGACTATTTTCTTTGGGGTTACATGAAAAGTATTGTCTACAATACAGAGCCAACCACACCTGAGAACATGAAGGATAGGATAAGGAGAGCGTTTCAAACAGTAACATCAGAAATGTTAAAGAAAGTGAACAATAAATATTTTTAAAAGAGGGTTCAAATTTGTATCCAACAAGATGAGCGTCACTTTGAACACCTTCTTTGAATTTTTTGTACCTAGTTATTTTTTATAATTTTGAAGCTTATTGTATCTGTAGGTATGCCCAAAAATAGTGTACTTATCCTTAATGAAATTCTGATTTAAGAGACCTTTAATTTATCAATAATAAATCATACAACAATGCACTTACTGTCAAAATAACAAATTTTAATTTTTTAAAAACTTTCCATCGGAGAATCATGTCATAGCTACCTAACTACAAAAGTAGAAACGGTGAATGTTTTCCATCACGTGACTGTTACGTCAGCAACAATATTCATATGAATCAAATCAAAACTTCTGTCAACTCAATAGAAATAAACGTTATGACTAATATTCCAAATGTCGGGCTTTTACGAATTGGCAACTAAACAAGAAATTTAATTTTCTGATTGTAATTATCTGGTTAACATCTCGACATGTTTATTAAAACCATCGATATACTGGGTGAAAAAGTTACAAAATCCAAAATTAATATCAACCATACTGGCTTATTAGTGGAAAGCTAATCTTTGTAAGATATCTCGGATTTTATATAAGGATTTACAATTGGTAGTTCACAAAAATGACATAATCCCAACCAGCATCGAAACATACATAAAACGTTCGAAGTACGTTACCAGCGGACAAAAGTTATGTCTAGAATACGTACTCCACTGTACGTAGTACGTACACAGCACATTTTTAGGATGTACATTTTCCACAATGCAGTATGTCCAGAGTACGTACAGGAATTACATACAATAGACTTACACATATTATAGCTAATTAATATTATATATGTACATAAAACGAATACACCCCTAGTTGAAACAAAGTGATGACCGCAAACAATTATTCTTTCTCTCTTTTTCATATAATATCCTTGTCGTACTTGTGTAATCCGAGGCGAGGGTTCCATAAGGATTTTCGCAATCTGTATGTACAGATTCACTTTTTTCGATAGACAATAAACTGGATATAGGGTGTATGGTGTATCGAAATAATATAATGAATATATATAATGCACATTAAAATATCTATGTGTTTTGTTATGACCGTCCCGCCTCCCTGAACTCCTTAGTCCTTACATACTTAGACTAATAACGGTATGAAAAAGGTGTAGTTGCCACCATCTTTTAACACCAATAAATATTGCACATTGAAATACACTTGGCCCACGATTTCGCTGTGGTACGATACATAGCTCAGACCAATAACGGCATGAAAAAGACGAAACTACCGCCATCTATCAATGTCAATATCAAAATAAACATATTTTGTACATCCAGAACACGTACACAAAGTACGTTAAAATGAGTTTGTCCTAAGTACGTCCTTACTACTTATCGTAGAGTACGTACAACCAATATCCTTCACTGTACGTACTTATTTTATACATATTTTGTTTACTATCGGACAAGGACGTAACAACGTAAAAAGAGTCTTAAATGTACGTACACTGGACATATTCTGCTGTTTGGGATATCTAGTCTACTGACTCTAAAATTTTTAAAATTACACTTTCTAAACTGATTATATTGGAATGTTTTTTTTGGATGAGCTATAGATTGTAAATAGAAGATTCCTACACAGCTTGAAGGTCGACGTTTCGGTGAATATACCATCATCAGGGCAATATATCAAATGGAATCCGTTTCGTATTAAAAATAAAAAATAGAGATATCCGCAACAGACATCAAGATAGAATTGAAACACAGACGAATAATAGAAAATTTTTAAGTGAAACCCAAGGCCCCATATATCTTATTGGTGCCTGATCCTTTACATCAGCAGTTATTAACAAATAAGTAAAAGAAAACTACAAAAATAATAATGATTATTTATTGCTTCTGAAGCACATGTTTACAGCAATGAGTACAAGGGAGTTATATGTTATTCATATTACAAATTTGTCTTCAAAGTTCATCCGTTTCGGAATCTGAGCTATCCTCACCAGTATTTATTATCACTGGTTCAATTTGTAATTCCACTAAATTTTGTTCTCGAGTAAACCAGTCTTCGATTATTTTTTCGGTATGCCTGACACAATTATCCCAAATATTTGCATTACAATTTTCCAATGCTTCCTCCACATACTCAAGACCCTTTCATCACCGTATCCGTCTCTGCCAATATATTTATTATAATATGTTTTGCAGTGGGCCCAAATAAGCTCAATGGCATTAAACTCACAATGGTAGGGTGGTAGCCTCAAAACTTCATGACCATGTTTTCGGAACAACTCATCAATGACATATACATTTTCTTTTCGGTTCATTTTAGCAATTTGTAGTAGTTCAGGTCTTGAGAGGTTTTCATTAAAGACAACATTGTTGGCTTTCAACCAAGTGATAATTTCATTTTTTTTCGATGAAGTGGAAGGTTGCTTTTCTTCTAGTATACTATGATAAGGCTCATTGTCCATTATTATTAACGACGGTTCTTCTAAATTCGGAATTAACTGTGTCAAAACCCACTTTGTAAATATTTCACCGTTCATTTCACCGTGGTAATCTGACGACGATGATTTAGAGGAAAACACTAAACTGGCATTTTCCACAAATCCTTTGGATGAACCAGCATGAACAATAATAAAACGTTTACCGTCGTATCCTCCTGGTTTACGTACACTTTTGACATTACTGTCCTGCCAAGAAGTTAATTTGGTTCCTTTGGCATATATCCATGTTTCATCTAAAAATATGGTTTGTCTTGAAAATACACCATCACGATTTTCTCTATATTTGCGAAGAAAACATGCTCTTTGGCTAGCAATATTTGATCGTTCTATCAATGCTCTTCTATTGTCTTCCTTTGTATATTTAAATCCCAAATGTTTTAATAACACCAATAAAGAGGTATTTCCAATAGAAAGAATTTCCTTATTTTTCAGTTCCTCATTTATGGTTTTGACAGTAACATGTTTCCCTAAAAAAATAAAAAGTTTAAAACTATCATTACCTCAAACTAAACAGAATTTTATTTTATATTTACTTCATACTAAACTGGAATACACAATAATTTTGATGTTCAGATTTTTTTATAATTTATACCAAATAATTTATAGAACCCCATGTATGTGACATCAACAAATTTAAATTAGTAAACTTAATCGTCAAAAATACCATCTACACTCAGACCCAACAAATTGGTAAACATTTACTGACAGTGCCCAACTTGGAAACCAGCACATGTAGCAGCTATAATGTATCACATTCAAATTAAAAATATGCACAACTTCTGTATTCAAAAACTTTTATTACTCAGAACCTCTATGATCAAACTACTGGTTTTTCTAAGATTTGTATATACCACGCCAAAGCTGATGGTGAAAAATCACACTATATAGATAATACTACATGCAAAATCTTAATTATTAGGTACCTACTATGATCTCACTTCTTTTGTATTTAAAGTGTAAGCTGACTGTAATCTTAAGAACATGGGAAGATGTATTATTGTTTCACATGTTTCTTTACTTACTTTGTTCATACATGTTATATAAGGTATTCCGTACTGCCATTTTGGTTCCCTCGGGTAGATCCTCTGTTTTTGGTTTTAATCGAGGTGTATAGCTAGGTGATGTTGGGAGTGTTGAAGTATTTCCCTTTCTCTTATTAAGGGAACATACAGTTTTAACTGATATTTTCAGTGCAGTTGCCACTCTCTGAAATATAATATTAAATAGAAATGTCCTTAACTAGATGTTAAAGTATAATACCTCCTGAACAGATGAAATAGGTTGAAATGGTCCTCCGTTGTTTTTTTCCATCTCAAAATATTCAATTAAATTTTTAACAAACTCCTGTGCTCGTGAATTAAGCCGATTTCCAGGCATCTTCTGAAAATAACTGTTGGTTAATATACTGTTACACGTACAATCAGACACTTGATTCATGCAACTTTGAAAATTCTACAGAGATTTACAAATTGTGGAGTATTATAAATACTATTTACCATCTATAAGTAGTAAAAAGAGCATTTTAATATACCCGTCCCACGGTAATTTAGGTATTATGAAATGTCAAAAATTTACAAGTTGATAATGAATTATATTCGTACTTACCAATGTCAAATGGAATAAAAAGTTAAATTAGTCCTAACAAGAACTGATTTTCACAATAAATACACTTTCAATCCAAAAATTCGCTAAAAACAAGACAGCAAATCAATCTCGCATAACCTCAAATGCGGTAATGTCAAATTCAACTTTTAGTACGAGCAGTTAGTCACGTTACGTCTATAATATCGTTGTCTCTTTTTACGATTATTACGGCAGATTTAAATAATTTATAACGTATGTCTCGCTGTTGGTCTTGTGAAGAAGACAATCGATCGTATGTTGCTATGTTTGATTTATATCGACAGAAAGAGATAGTATGTAGAAAATATGTGTTATATGAATCGTAGATTGGGTCACGTGATGGAAAACATTCACCGTTTCTACCAGCAAATAATTGAATATTAAAAAAACAAATTTAAAATTTCTCGAGAACTATCAGAGTTAGATATAGGCGACCCTAATACCAACTGAAAGGTAATAAATTACCACGTTAACAGACCCAACAGATACAGGGTGTTCCATTTAAATTAAGCCAGAAATTTATGTATTAAATGGTTAGTGTTATTCTGTCATATTAAAAACACCCTGTATATGATAGCATACCAGTTAATATTGGAAACGGAATGTTAAAAGCTTCTAGTGAGATGGTGTAAAGCAAATGTGGTTATTCGTTTTTATTTTGAAGTTATTGTATTTTTTCGGAGGGTCTATAAATTATGTAAAATCGATTTATCCTGGAAACTGAACTAGATAGGTATAGGGAAATGTTAATGAACTTACATTATTTTTCATAGTACAATTCAAAAATGTGATAAAATACAGGGAGTTCCATTTAAAGGAACCTAACTTTGATACGGCACGCTTTTTTGGAGCACCCTGTATATTCCAAAATATTTTTCAATTATAGTCCTTAGTGATCTACATAATTCTACGTCTTATTTTTCCTAATTATATTTGCCGTTAAGACACCAGAGAATAGTTCGTTCATAGTGCCCCACCCTGTATGTAGAATTGCAGTCTTTGCAACAAAGCTTATATACTACATTACTACTATCAGAGATAGGTATTCTGTATTTTAAAGGATTATAAATAGATTTCATCACTAAGGCACTCCTACAAGCAAATTCAATATTATCTAAGTATTGCGAAAAAATCTTAGTAAGTCTGGGAGTAACTTCCCTTATGTACGGTAAAGAGACAATAGAAATAGAGGGAACTGCTTCAGAGATAGAGGAAGCATTCTGATCAGTTACACCTGCTTCAACTACTGGAAGTGATGGAATATCTGCTTAAACAGAGGATGTATTGAAAATATTCTTAGTAAGGATTTGGGATAGGAATTATCAAGGAACAAATTGAAGAGTACTTATATCCCGATTCTTATCTTTGAAAATCCCAGAAGTCCTAGGTTCGAGACCCGTTTAAAACATGGCTTTTTTTGCTTTTTTTCAGTTGGTCATCTCTTATTTTCTGATATTTTCATACATAATCACACTTTGATCAACCGGGTTTGGGCTTGGGTTTTTTTGTTTTTTTTTAGTTTTCTATTTTTCACTTTTTGATATTTTCCTACATAGTTACACTTTGATCAAACGGGCTTGGGCTGGGTTTTATTGTTTTTTTTTTCAGTTTTCCATTGTTTATTTTCTGATATTTTTATACATAGTAACAATTTGATCAACCGGGCTTGGGCCTTGGTTTTATAATTCATCTATGGTTCAATTCCAAACCAAATAGAGGGAAAGAATAAGAACTGATATTTCAGAATTTATTATATTATCCATTTGTTTCATCAACAAATATACCAAAATAATGCAAATAATAATTCTAATAACTTTGTTCGTTGGTATGCCAAGAATATCAATAAATGCTTATTTATACTCATTGATAAAAACGAAAGTATCCAGAACAAAGATAGTCTCAATCTATTTTGAAGTATTATCAATATGCCTCAGAACACAACACATTCGTAGCCTTTTATCATTTTGATTGAAAATTTTCACAATGTTTCCAGCAAATCCCAATTTCGCACAATACAATACGCCGTTTACTGAACAATCAATACACCACTGGAATAGCTGCCAGATGCATCCATATCAAGTTGAGGAGTTATTATATATTCATTTTGTAGGGAATACTGGGCTCCGGATTTGCACTAAAAGTACAACAAAAGCAACGTCAAAAGCACTTCAATAGACAAATACCGGCGGCAGCCATGTTAATACAATGCCTTTGGAGATGTTACGCAGCTGATAAGAGTTTTAATTCAACAGCAACGTGGCAGGTGTATCTTAGCGATACCAATGGAGCGCCTGTAGTCAACAGCAATTCGGCAGGAGGGAGCAGTAGCAATTATGGAATGCCTCTATCGAAGGTGAGTCATTGCTATAATATTTATAATAAGTTTTCATACATTGAAAAATTAGGATAGTTACAAATAATGTTGATACTCCACTGAACTCGACTTGGAATAAATACTATCACCTGACAGAGTGTATATACATAAACATTGACATTGAAAAAATATAAGACATTTTTTAAACCAACTGAGATAATTCGACTAATACATTTTTTAACAGCTGAACAACATTGTATTTGTGGGTTGATTGAAAGTAATAATAGTTAAATAGACTAACTTTTTGTCTTCCACAGAAACTTGCAGCAAATAATATGATAAATCTACCGATTGATGGAATGAATCAGTCTGTAGGACTTTTTAACTGCTCAATGTAAACAAGGTTTAATCTGGGAACACGTAGTTTGATCAGTATAATACACAGTGATTGGATATAACTATAGAATTATGTATTACTATTGGTCAAAATATTGAAAATGTTATATTGTTGACTTACAAAATTTTTATTGGTTGTTGTTTAGATTACGCGCAAGCGTAACCTATTTATCGGGCATTCAAGATACTAGGAAAGCGTTCCTTCCGTAGCGGTAATGTGTCTCGCGTCTTCCTCAACTGTCCCACTGACAGTTCTCGTCAGATCTGTACTTTGTTATTCACGGTCAATTATTATTTATGAACAGTGAATATTAATCTTATTGTTATATATATATATCTGAACAATACGAAAATATGCCTAGATTCACGAAAAAACATCAGCGTTTTGAAAGTTCTCAAGTATTTCCAGTTCGAAAAAGAAATTGGCAATTTTATTATTAATTCCATAGTTTCTTTGAACTTGGCGGAATACGATCCTGCTGATTTCATTCATCAAATTCAAGGTTAGCTTTATGTCAAAATAGCAAATAAAACTAATGACATACCCAAAACCTGGTTAAACGTCAACGATAACGCACACCAAAAAGGCTTTTGAATGAACCATACCACTACTTCCAGATCTATCCCTACCAATAATCCAGAAAGGAGTATGGATAATAAGTAATCCTTAAGACCAAATGATAATGTTGATACAAGAATTCAACTGACATGATAAAATTTTCATAAACTGAACAACATTGTATTTGTTGGTTTATCAAAGGTTATACCACAAGTGCTCCAAATTATATCAATTATCTCATTCACACATGGCTGCACCTATAAAATCTATTGAAGTCACATATGTAATATTAGCGGCTATTTGGGTAAACAAAGTATTATGAGCCATAGATAATATGAGCGACTCTTTTGTTTGATTGCACAAATGTCAAAGTTTGACGTAAGTCAAACAGTGAAATTTGAAAATGTCTCGTTTTGGTTTATCTTGCACTACAGAAATTATTGATTTCATCAGCGAGTCCGTACCAGTGGAGAGGAGTGAAGAGTCTGTACGGAAACAATTTATGTCTTTTTGTCAGCAGAAAAAATGTGAATTATGTGGTACACTATCCCAACTATCGTTATCCCTTAAACTCTCAAAGGCTGGGCATGGAATATGCGCGAAGGAAGTGGTGAAGTATTAACGAGTACACAGTTAAATTGATGTGGAATTATTCTATTGCGAAAACTATCCAGGAATTATGCTTCAATGAACATTAACGTGAATTCTTTTGGAGATATCGAGTTCCAAAGTGCCAGGGAAGCGTGTAATGCAAAAATATGTTACCTGAAATAATGTTCTCAAAAAGGAAGGAAAGTTCATAAGCACTCACTCCAAATGAATTGAATGCTATTATAGATGGCTATAATGAGAATACCCCAACGGCCTTCAAAAGAAATTTTTTCAGATAGTATCTGTAGAGTTGGCCTAGCGAGGTGGCAGAGGTATCTTTTATAAAATCGATTATTACAAAAGGGAAATGGAAAACGATGAAATCTACTCTGGCAGAACCAAATATGAAGCTGTGTTCACAAAAACTTCTCACGGAGGAAATGCGCAAACAGTTAATGGCTTACGGCTTACAGTCAAAGTATACATCGTTGTCCTGTACGTATTTTCTCGAAAATTCCCAGCTAGCGAGGGAGCCACATAACCAGCGATCGTTTTTTCGCAGACTCCAAATTCGCACTGAAAGAAACAGGTATCTGCATGGTACAAAAATGGATATTCATCATCGTCTATCAAACCCTACCTCCATCATGGAGCTAGTATTAAGAGGAGTCGCTACGCCTGTCATAAAAGTGGTATCGGTTTCGCCATTTTACTACCACTTCTCTGTCAACTTGACATTAGTATTGTTTTGTGGAAGTGAATCAGATATTTTTGGATTTTCTTTTTGTTGGTGTCGTTTTTTTCTATTTTAATAATTGAGCAATAATGGTTTCTTGTGCTTCACTAAGTTGTACAAGTAGAGACAGTGTAAATACGAAAAAATCATCTGGAACAACATATAATAGGTTAGTAAACAATCGAAACAGGACTGTTTTGGAATATATTTCTTTGTGCTTCAATAAGTGTTATTTAACTTCATATTATATTCAATGTTTGTAGATTTCTTAGAACTCCATCAATAAGAGATATGTGGTTGAAATTTGTGAAAGTTTTTCTATATTATCAATTTCATATTGTCTAAACGTCGATAATGCGCACTTTAACGAAGAAAACTACCTCTAATCAAAAATTCAAAAAGCCGCTATGCTATACCTAGGTGAAAAAGAATTTCACTAGTGAATATTTTTATTGATTGAAAATTCAAATAGTCCGGCTTTGTCGTCGACGCCATATTGCTAACATCACAATGTCACTCATGTGATACCACTTTTCTATTATAAGATAATCGTCTGTGTCATCTCCTCTTAATAGTAGCTCTATGCTCCACATCCATAAGCAACATGAGCAGCACCACAACGAAATTATAAATGGAATGCGGCAGTGAGAACAAACACAGGCTTCAACTCCAGCAGCACAATTGATACAAGAAGTCATCAGCTAGAATTACAAGTTTGGCAAATACAGGAGTGAATATCGAGGAACATGCAAGAGGCGCGAAGTTAAAATAAGAAAGTATTCGGATTAGTGCGGTGAATAATCAGTACCCCAGAATAAAATACATATTGAGTAACACTCCTCAATTATTCAGGAGACGTGAGTGAAGGTGGTAATAGTATTTATTATTGTTTAACATCTGTTAGAACAATACAAAATCTATACGGAATAAGAATGCAGATATTTACTCAAAGAAACAGGTAGTGGAAATTCCAATATTTTACTCTCAATCCGGATGTATGTCAAAACAGAGATTCAAACCCTTCGAAAGCTTCAAGACAACAATTGAAAATACATAACTAAATATCCAGTATCTAGTAAAAACAATGAAAATAGGTACCCACGCAGTGCTCTTCACTATATAACAAATACAATAGAGCTGACAATAGTAGTCAAGTATGTTTGGTTATATGTGGTCTGTGGAGTATGTTCAAGCATTGATTAAAAAATAGGAAAGATACGCAAAGGCTATGTTAAAAGGCGTGAATATGTCTATCGCGCACTGTTGTCTCACTCATCTTACTTCTCGCACCGCACCGTTCAGAAACTAGCCGGCTGTACTTATACCACAGTATATGAACCAACCAGTAGTATATCTCTCATAAATTTCATCATAAATTGCCAGAGCTTTTGATAACCTTGAACGGATCGTTTTACGATTCATTTTACCATGGGCGTAGGTGCATACGTTTTAAAATGACTTGAACGTGTTAAATGTTTGTTCTTAAATATTGTAGAACAGTACACAAATGAGTTAACAAAACAATAGTCTTATACCAAATATTTATTGGTTTTTCCATATTACAATTTTCATTTTGTTATAAGTTTCATTGAATATTTTATTGGAAAATCAACACAAGGATGTACAAACTCTGTTGTTTGACTAATATTTTATAAGTGATTCAACAATATTATATTCAAAAGCAACTTTCTCAAAATTCATTTGGTATAATGTTTCTAATAATGAGATGTATTGTACAAAATTTTCATGCGGCATATTCATGTATATTCAAATATAAAGACGAATCGTCTAAATTCTGATACGCTTGTGAATACGTCTCACATACCCTTCATCGATAAATTTCCGAACATTTTTTAATTGTATGTATAACCACAAAATTGAAATTGGAATAGACTTTTTTGAGAGAAGTTTTCTTTGATGATGTTGCATAATCATGTCTGGATCAAAATGAGCGCCACATAAATGATGACTACTATTATATAGACTATAGAGTTTCTATTTTTGGCATCAAGTCAGGCCTATTGCATGCCTCGAGCCAAACTTTAGCTCTGAAACAAAAACAACAAATTAAATCAATGCATGAAACTAAGGCTCATAAATGTAATATGAAGATCAAATAATAAAGTATTATACATTTCGTATGAAAATACAAACAGTTTCTCACCTTTCTGAATCCTTTGGAAAACGGTAAAATTTTTCATCACAATTATAATATTCATTGTTACATCCACGAACTACACACACTACCCGATTTCTTCTTTTTAATGGTATCCATCACAAAAAAATGCTCATAAACCTTAAAAATAATAAAATTTCAATCGCAAATTCACCACTTGCACTTTGGTTGGATCGCAGCACAGCACTGGCCGCCGGATGATATAGTCATCTGAACACAGAGAGCTCGGCAGTATGTCGTCACGAGATAACATACTGGTTCGTTCATATACTGTGCTTATACGCCAGGTAGACGGAAGAAATATCAAGTACAATCTGGAAACTCTTCAGTCGCTTTGAGAGTTATTTCGACTCCGTGCCAGTGTGGTCCAGATTTTAATTATTTTTGGGAGTACCGTCTGTTATAACGTGTTTTATTCCACGTACTTATTATATAGTGGTTTATAGGTCTCTTGAATATTGTTTCGTAAGATTTGTTGTATTAGCCACAGTAGAAAATGAGTAAGTCACATCACCAATTTGGATTGTTCAAACAACGACAGGTTGAACAAAGACATTAGTTTATAGAAAATTTATTTTTAAATATTCCAACCCCTTCGGATAACATTTTTTTATTTTTTTCTGCATCTAGTCGTAGTTAAAGTGTTGTATGACACTTGTGCGGGAAGTACTTTTGCGCACTCGTTAGGAAAAACGCACTCGCTACGATCGTGCCTCGCAACTCGTGCTCAGAAATATAACTTCACGCACTCGTATCATAAATATACTATTTCTTTCTATTGTGAGTTCAAAAAACTCCATAAATGGGAAACCATTTTAAAACCTAGAAACCTAAATATTATGGCTTCATTCTACCTCCGTACATTTTAATGTTCGTGAAAAATTTTTTTTTCAATGTTTTGTGGAATTTGGTGTATATAGGCACACACGCAGGATTAACACTTTTTAATTGAGTAATTAACATATTGAAATTGTCTTCAACAGAGTGGTTGTTTAGTTGAACTAGCGGACCCGACAGACGTTCTCCTGTCTTGTCTTACCATATACCAATTTTGACTATTTTTATTAAAAAATAGGGGACCCTACAGACGTTGTTCTGTTGAGTCAACAGGACATTGCTTTTCATGTTCTTGAGGACTTCCGAAGCAAAGGCTTCATTGACGCGACTATATTGTGTTATGTCTATCCTAATTGTTATAATACAATTTCATCTTAATCGGCCTACCCGTTTAGGAGTTGTTCAGTACAAACCCGATTGCAGCGCCACCTACCGGAACCAAAAGTATCGATTCTAAGCTACGTCCATACCAATTTTCAGCCAAATCGGTTAAGCCGTTCTTGAAGTATAAATAGTGTAACTAAAGCAACTTTTTTATATATCTGTATCTGCATCTGTAGAGTAGGGAGGGTAAGTGTGTAGGCTCACAGCACTTAGGCAATATGTGACCCATTGTACATCCTCCCGAGGAGCTGTCCTTCTAATGAAGGTGGACAGGTCACTGGGAGAAATCTCCTTTATATTGGCAGGTGTAGGCCAAGACTCACCGAAAACACACTCTCATATTGACGATAACTCCGGACACTCGCATAAGACATGCCTGACAGTTTCATCTTCCTGTTCACACATCCTGCATAGAGGTGTGTCCACTAGCCCCATGGTATGGAGGTGTTTCCGTAGTTGACATTGACCAGTCAGAAATCCTACTGTTAAACGTAGGTTTTTCCTGGTCATCGCCAAATATTTCTTCGGCGCCAGCTTCCCAGGATCGCCCAGGGTGATCCTGGCAAGACTGCATCCTTTGATTCCATCCCATCTCTTAAGAGATTGAGCATGGGTGTAACGTTTGGCTAGTTCCGCAATTGTCGAATTCGTTAGGCCGTAGGTGTCACTGGGTCCTAGAATTTTTAGTCCAGCGGCTTCCCTGGCTAAAGAATCAGCAATGCGATTTCCTTTACTCCTGTTGTGCCCTTTAACCCACCTCAGGATAATATTGTTATTTGCCGAGGCGTCTGCTAAATCTTGGTGGCACTCTAGTACTAGCCCCGATACAACACGTTGTCTGTTCAAGGCTAATAGGGCTTGTCTACTATCTGTGCAGATTATTATGTTTTTGCCAGAAATTCCTCCTCTGGTTAGTTTTTTTGTGGCAATTGAGATACCAGCCAGTAATGTTTGAACAACGCTGGTATTGTTTCCCATTCCCCACTTAATCTTCAGGCTTGTGCTATCGAGTAAACTCCACATCCTGAGCCTTCTTTCATTT
The DNA here is from genome assembly GCA_910591695.1 of Galerucella pusilla. Lineage (NCBI taxonomy): Eukaryota > Metazoa > Arthropoda > Insecta > Coleoptera > Chrysomelidae > Galerucella > Galerucella pusilla. The sequence goes on from CAJUYI010001397.1 coordinate 28,886, forward strand.
TTGAACCATCCGTATATATGCGTATTGCATTTGCAGCATCTGACTCTGGAGGTATCCGTAATTATAGCTGATTCCCATTTCCGATACTCCAGAACATTTTTTTGCTCTAGAAACAGGAAATGGCCTGACATTCTCAGGAATATTTTTAACATTGGGCTACTTCACAACAATATTATCATAAAGTATAATAATTTTTTTTCCGTCTACCTCTATCGAAAGTATACATTTTCTTGCCTTCTTGTAGGAAGCAAAGTCGTACTTTTCCTCCCTAGAGCGGAAATAGTAGTTTGTGCAACTAGTGTGGATATGATGGCCATATCGCACGAGGACGAAGTTTGAGCACGACGCCGTAGGTGGAGTGCTCAATCGTTCGAGTGCGATATGGACAATCCACACGAGTCGAACAGTATATTTTTTCTACGACCCATTCAAGAAAAAATCTAGAAAATAAACATTTGAATAAACTGTAAAATAAATATAATTGAAATTAAAAATGTTCAACAATTTTATTCATAATCGTACCAATTCAATTTTATGTCTTCACTAATTTTTTGTGATAAATGTACAGTTTTTAAATGTACAATTTGTATAATGTTACGGTTTCTTTTTTTAAATATGCGATGCTGTTATAAATAGATGTTGCCAGTCGGACTCCCGCAAAAAGGGTACCGTACCTTTATTTATGATAATGAATATTCTGCTAAATATTTCAAGCGTCTGCCTGTTGTAGTTATCAATATTGAGCAGAATAATTATTTGAAAATAAAATAAACATTGAAAAAAAATTTCTTCACCCGGAATCGAACTCGGGTCTACCTTCATGACTGTCCAGTATGTTAACCACTCGGCTACCAAGATTTGTTAAAGTTACATCTGAGAAGTATTACATACATACCTTCATAAAAACTGACCTTCATCGGTAGTCCCCTAAATACCCATTTTATTCTGTTTTTAGTATTTGTTATTAATTTATAAGGTTTGTTTTATTCAAGTTTATTTTTATGAATAAATATTCTGGATCCAGTGCTTCTGGGAGAGACTTTTTTTGACAAGTTATTTTGACGTTTCTTTAAATTGGAAAAAAGATGGATATGACTAGTATTATAAACGCGAATGCTGATTGGTGGTTTTCATATACGTTCTAGGATGTATATGAAAATAAATCATATACGTTCAGTTAACCGATATGGCCTACATTTCCATTCTCTAAACTGTGCAGGAAATGGATAATATACATGTGGGTGTAGAAAAAGTACTTTTACTCCCTAGGGAGGAAAATTAAAAGTGACATCATGGTACGTCATCATACGGCAATGACGACCTATACTATACTATAGTGACAAAAGTTTTGGTCGATGGAAAGTGTCTGACACTTATGATACTAGTCTAGAATATTATTCTACAAAACATATATAAAAACCAGACATTTAAATTTACGTAGAGTAACTCTTATTTTTAGTTATCTTTCCCCCCTGATACCTGCCAGGGGTCCTTAGGATAGCTACACAAACACACAGGTATTCAAAGCACACGAAATGCTACTGAGAACCTAACAATTCATCTATTTGAAAATAAGTTATATCTTATCGCTCTGGGATCTTACTCTATTAATTCTACTTTAACCAAAAATATTGTTTGTGCATCAAAATGATTTAAAAATTCTCCAGAGGAAGAGTTTTTCACCTTTTTCATTTTAAAAAGTCCATATTACAGCTAGGATATTGTTCGGTTATGCACATCATGAGTGTTATGAAAGGAATTCATTGGGAGTTGGGAAAAGCTTGTCCAGTGCTAACCTAACCTGCGCTACCTCAGAGAAATGGTGACAGGTGCATTCACACAAATACAATTTTCTGTACCAAAAATCGGGGGGCCTGGAATTATAGTACAAGTGAAAAAAAAATATTCACAAGATTAGAACTTCAGTTCTTTACATCAGAATATGTTTGAGAAACCGGGCGTCGCGACGCAAAAGATCTGACCGTTACGTTACGTTACGTTGCTTCGTTATGTGCCTTGTTTGCGTGCGTGTGCTCTCTCCTGAGTCTCTCTCTCGTTTACGAAGCAGCGATTCATATGCTTCGGCCAGGATTCGAACCGAGCATTCTACCACTGAACCACCGATGCTATATTAAAATTCTATGCAAAGCTGGTATTCGCACTGCTGGTGATCTACTTGAATTTGTTCGGATAAATTTTTACTATTATTTCCATAATTTTTTTTTGCGCGATTGATCTTTTTTTTTTCATTTAGAGCATCGTTTGTCATGACGGTAGGTTGTGTTTACTGGTTTCTAAGTTAAACACGTGGGTAAGTGATTTACTTACCGTTCAGACGTCGAAAAGTAATAAATAGCATAACAACAATTTAACCAAAATGCAAAATATATTTTAAGCTGATCGAGAAGTATAAATGTCACTTTTGACATTTCGTTCATTTCGAAGAAATTTAAATTATTTTATTCGGAATTTATTTCAATACGATCGCGCAAAAAATGTTAATAGCATCTCGAACGTTAAGGGTAATTACAACTTTTGCATGTAAATTCCTCTCGTAAAATTGGACAAAATGATAATATGAGGATTAGGGCGTCTAGCACATTCACTTTTCGAAATACAGGGTGTTGAAATTTTGAAAACTTGAATGTTTTAATTCGATAACTTTAAAATGGATGGATAAATTGATTTGACATTTGGCAGATTGTTTTTGAATGTAAAAGGGCATATTTTGATAAAAGTAGTAGTTTGTGCAACTAGTGTGGATATGATGGACAATCCACACGAGTCGAACAGCATATTTTTTCTACGACCCACTTAAGAAAACATCTAGGAAATAAAAATTTCTATAAACTGTAATATAACTTCAAATGAAAATTTTAACAATTCAATTTAATGCTTCCACTAATTTTTTTGTAGTAAACGTACAGTTCTTGAATGTCCAATTTGTATATTGCTACATTTTAAATATACGATGCTGTTATAAGTGGATGTTGCCAGTCGGACTCCCTCATGAAGGGTACCGTACCATTATCTTTAATAATGAATGATCGAACCCGGGTCTACCGCGTGAGAGTCTGGTTCGCTTACTACTCGACCACCGAGTAATATGCAAATTGTTTATTTATAACGTCCGATGTATTACATAATTTTTGCTTAAAAGGAACTACCGTATGTCCCGCGACACGTTCTACCTTTTATTATACCATCAGGAATACATATTAATTTGCAAATGGAAAAATTGAATGAACAGCTATCAACAGACTGAAAAATGCGCGCGCGAATTGCGAAACGTCGACTCGGCGCGCTTGCTTCTCTCGCGATATCTATCTGCTCCAACATCTCAATCGGAAATCCAATCTTATACAGATCTCTGAATTAGAAAATGTATTCATAAATACTTTTCAGATTGACCAATCCAAATTTGGACAAAGAAAATATAATCGAAAACGCATTTTAGAAGGACACTGTGAGGGGGGTAACATATGACAAAGGGGTAGGAGGGTAAAAAATAGTAGAAAATCTGCTTACGTGATACTTGGATGGCCTCTTACAGCGAATCTTTCAAACATAGAATTAGCATTTCTTTATTTTAGGTGAACAGCACCTCAACTTCACAACCAAGGACTTTCCCACTATACGATTTGGATTTTTTTTCGCTCGTCACCATAACAATGGTTAACACGATAACAATTTTTCTGCAACTGATTTCAGCTATACGAAAGTGGTCAACTTTGCAGCCCCGCATTCCCTCATCATATGATTTGAGTTTATGTTTACTACTAATCACAATAATCGTTGCATGACAACAGTTTTTCCATAACTGATTTCAGCTAAACTAAAGTGTGATCAACTTGGCAACGACGCATTTCCTCACCATATGATTTAGGATTTTGTGTAGCCGTAACCATGGCAATGACTGCCATGGCAACAGTTTTTTCATAAGTGATTTCAGCTAAACGGAAGTGGTTAAGCCGGCAGCCGCGCATTTCCTCACCATATGATTTGGGTTTTTGTGTATCCGTTACCATGACAATGGCTGCCATGACAACAGTTTTTCCATAACTGATTCCAGCTAAACGGAAGTTGACCCTATCTGAATCAGAAAAAAACACTCATCGAGTTATGTTAAAATATTATTAGGTTAAAATACCTTTTGATAATCGACTGTGAGTATAATGTGTATTGGTACTGGAAACTACATGTTCCCATAGATGGAACTGGGAATAGAATTCAAGCAATGAAATCAAGACCATATAAACTTTTTCAGCCATAAAAACAAAATTGCAACCAGCCAGCATGTACAATATTGTATGATATATTTTGTTCGTGCTTATTTGTACCATCGTTATCTACAAAAAATGAAGTTATTATTGGAAATTTTGTAGACTGTTTTACATACAATTACCGATTTCATGTTAGCTTAGTTGTCAGAACTGGGAAATTTTAGTGGAAACTCCACACCTGTAGTTTTTAACCAATCGAAACGTGTTTTTTTTTGACAGATCACCATGGCGACGGATAAATGTTAGTGGAATTATTCTCCACGTGGGATTCTTATTGGATATTTATGAATGTTCTAAAAACTGTTTCATTACAGCAGCGAACAACATCTATAACACATGTCTAACAAGCGATTTGTTTCATTATCTGCGCAAATTATATGCTTATAAGAGCTATAAGAACATTGTAAAAGTGTTTATAGAACAGTAGCAGTTTTATAAATACATTCAGTGAACATTCTAAAAGACATTATAAAACTTATATTGTTAGTTGGGTAGATAGTTCCTTTCCTTGATATAACTGTATTCAGGCGAATATTTTTTGTTTCTAAATACTTTAAACTCAAGCTCTCCAAGCTTCCTGTGTTCATGTAATATTTTTCACGACATAATCCTTCTTCTCATTTCATATTGAGTTTCAGTCTATGAGTTCAACGCTCGTTGATATAAATAAACTTTCGAGGTTAGGTTAACGTTACTCAATTTCTTTCGATATTTTTCTATATAGACCATATGGACAAATTTTGCGAACAGTATTGTCACAAAAATTCAAAGCTATAATAGGAATATTTTTATCTGAATATAGTAGCATGTCCTCTAAAATATTTGAAAAAATCATAATTGCAAAAGTGACTCCGTGAAGACGTTTTAAATTCAACTCAAAAATGCGTTTCGGAGGTTGAATCCTACACGTTTAACATAACTCACTAAAACGTTGTACAACGTTTAGCCCATTACTAAAATATCTAGTACTAGTAGTAAGTTGCGTGGAGGTTGCAACAACGTCGTGCTTTAACGATAATACGACGATGTCTGAGAGTCTAGAGATCGTCGTTGCATAAGTGACTAACTTCGACACGAAGTAGAATGATGAGATGGAACAATTCAATTTGCTTAAACCTTCATGATATCATTTGAACTAAGTTCATTACAAGACGCGTTCCGTTAAACAGTAGCTTTCTCAAACAAGTGAAGGCTTAAGCGAGTTTAATTGTTTTATTCCATCGTTTAGAATGGATCTTCATCAAGTGAAAGCCTTATTCATTCAATTTACGGAGTATAACGTTAATTTCGGTGTATCATGAGCGTATCGTTGTCAAAATGCTGCTTGGGTAGTTAACATTGGGCAGGATAGTTTCTGGACACCTTGTATACCATACAACAACGTAACCATGTAGTAAAAATGAAAACCAAATGAGGTTGAGCCTAACCACCATGTCGATCAATATAATACAACAGAAATTTCCCAGTTCTGCTTAGTTTTAGATGCAGTGTTTGATGTATTGGTGTTGAATATCCATACGTTGGGTCAGTCCCTAATATTACAGGTTGCTAAGAAGGCATCGGTTCTGAAAAGGAGGAAATCCAAAAACAGAATGGATCCTCCAGGATCACGTACTGAAGTCAGCACACCAGGACCAGGTACTCCATTGACAGATGCGCCAATGGTACCTTCATCCATTAGTGGTCAGCCCAATAAGGCCTTATCCGACACAGATGTTATGCTGTATATAGATGAACCAAAATCAGGTTTGTTCGGGAATTATGCTTCACTCTCAGCGTTTTCTTTGAACAACTATCACTATCCATACCTACAGAAACATCTACTATTTTTATATTAGGTAAATTTTCGCTTATGCACCATAGGAAAACTTTTATACTTTTTGTTCATGAAACTGCTAATCATTGTAAATATCTATATTTTTTTCTAAAAAAAAACGCAAAATTTCAATTACTGCATGATACTTTTCCTGATATAGGCTAAGCAATAGGCCCATTTTTATGACAAAAGTCCTAGTAGAAAACGGACTGTGCCATCATGTGAAAGGTACTAGGCAGTATGAACCTCATATGTTTTCTACTGGCAAATCTGCTTCCTAAATAGTTATAAACATTGGAAACAGTGAAAAGTACGTTTTTAGTTCTTTGTTAATAACACGGAAGCTTATCAAGTAATTATAGTGGTAAAAACATTAATTGTAGATCATAAAAATACGAATTCAACGCATTTTTTGGGCGAAGTGATTGGACGATAGGAAGCGAAGAAAACCCGTGATTTTCCAAAAAAAAGGTTGAAGGATTGGAACTTCATTGGAAACAATTTCGTTGTATGCACTTTATTCACGCGAAGAACAGTGTTACTAAGATGTAATAGCAATATTTTAATGCGTTATAAATCGTCCCATTTCAAATTTAAAAACGGGTTTGAAAGATACGGGTTTGAAAGATACAGATATGAAGTACCAAAATGTTCATTATATAGTTGTTATTAAATGATAATAATTATAATTCATTCAGAAAATATATAAGTAATTACAAAGGTGGTTAATGGTTAGTTAATAAACAACCCAAAGGTCTCCCATAGGCGTGGATACACCTGTTCCGGCAAAATACATATGAATAAAGACAACAATACATGATATAAAATTAGCCATGTTATCAAAGCCCTGATAACATTATGACTAGAATCAGAATCGAAATTCAAAATATAATTTTTTGAAAGTGTAATTGATAATATTACGATATTAATTATGAATTGGAATTTCAAAATGTCCTCCAGAAACGGAAATGTAAAAATTGTGACAAAAGCGACATATTCACTTCTAGCTGCAAACCAAAATTCGGAAATTCATTTTTTTCTTCATAACAAGCTCATGGGATTGTCAGAGCTCATAAATTTCCGTTACTGGAAAACACGTATTGATTGTGATTTTAGTCTTCTTCAGTCCGGGATTAGACTCTTATGTCCGATTTCACCAACCATTTCCTAAAGTTAGGTAATACCTAAATCAGATTTTGGAATGACAAAATAGAATTTACGTTTCACCATGCGCTAAGAAACTCCTGAACATGATAGAAAATACCCAATATTGTCACTCTCAAGTAATTCTTAGCACGTGGTAAAACGGAAATTTCACTTAGCAATTCCAAAATCTGATTTAGGTATTACCTAACTTTAGGAATTGGTTGGTGAAATTGGGCATTAGACTCTTGGACGGAGAACGTACACCTTGTAGTGATAAGGCGCGAATACACTGAAACCGGTCTACAAGTTACTTTGTCCTTCCTAATTGCAAGCCAGAATGGTAATTGGGGTGTATACCAGCCCCGTTTGACTTTGAAGTATAATTCATTGTCCATCGGGACCTATGTCCCGGGAAGTTGTTGTTTCTTATTAGTTGAACTCCCACTGTTTTTGGAAAATATCTTCCAAAACAAACTTTTCCCAGGTTCTCCGAATTCTCTTCGCTCCTGATCATCCAATTACTTCGCTTGAGAACGTGTTGTATTCTTTTATTGTATACAATTTATCTTCTCACTTATACGATTACTCAATAAGCTTTCCTGTTACCAACAAAAAACTAACAAATGGACGTTTTTTCGTTTCAAATGTTAAATGTAATTTGGTATTTTTTGACCAACGCTCGCGAGTCGAAAATATATCAGGTTATTCCTACGTAATGCCTTTTATATGTCTTTTTCCCACTGGAGTTTTTATAAAAAACTCACTATTTCAATGCTTTATCGCTTAGATTAATAGTAAGCTCTATAGCTCAGTGATCAGAACTGAGTCCTTGGGTAACTATGCCTCTCCATTCCATTGGAAATTACATCAACATTCCCTGCTTATCAAGAATGATTTCTGATGATATACCATACTTCTCAAAATCTGTCTCTACAGTTGAAAAATGTGCAAATTCAGCATCTTCCATAGAATATTGTTTCACTACATTTCCATTCAATCTGTTTCTAGTACTTAAGATTAATGGTGATGGAATTGAAGTTTCTGAAATACAAGTTTTGGGAAAAATATTATTTGGCATTTTGAACTCACAGGTTCATACCAACAAGCCCCCATTTACATATAACCGTTGAGTGATCACTGATCACTCAACGGTGGGTATAACAGAATAAACGATAATATTTCGAAACAGGTCAATTATTTATTCCAATTTTGAAATATTAATTCATGATAAAGCGTGAATAACTTCTGAGTGAATTCGACAGTACCTGTATTTTTTTATGGAATACCCTATTTTGCAGATTTTCCTTGGTAAGCTGATTAAAATTATAAAAGGTGGACACAAATGCGAGTTTTAATGTCAATGTACTACTTACAGAATACTTGATGCATGATAAACGTAGACTATAACTGAAACAACAGTAAGTGTTCAAATTGTTTCCCATTGACAGCTAAATAATAACTAACTTTGGCAATAATTTCCTCCCGAAAATGTTTTAGGGTAGCAGAAGTTACTTTTCATATTTGTGACCTGATTAGTGCGTTCAGGACACGGCTATATTCAGGTCTATAAATAGTCTATATATATATTCCAAGTGACCCCTTGGAAAGGAATCGAATGAATTGGGATCAGTAGATCTAACGGGCTATTCTACTGTTCCCCCATTTTCGATCCTACGATCTGGAACTTTTCTATCTAATAGCTGGCTCACAGCACTCGCAAAGTGTTACGGTGCTTCATCATGACCTGAGTGCCTTTTATGGAATAATGTGCGTATCTTTTGTCGAGTCCGCACCCTATCGCTAACACCAATTAATATTAAAATCCAAATTCTCCCACTCCCAGTTGTAGGCATCTCAACATAACGGTTTTTGAAATACGGCATAATAAGTCCGACTGATAGCAGGGAACTGTACCTACATGGATATTTAGGTCAGTTTCCAACATCAACTCAAAAAATAAATAGCAAGGAATGTAATAGGTGGATTTTGAGAATTCGATTTTTTAATTGTGTATAAAAACAAAACAAGACTATAAAATTTCATAAAATATAGCTATCTGTCATGCATTAATATCAATCTAATTTAGTTGTACACCCTATGGCTAATTATTTGCTTATAGTGTATTCGACTATCTCACGCTAGCCTGGTGCAAACTCGAAACTTTAAGAGAGAAGCGAGAGAACTGGCGCTGATTCAGTCCAGTTATGAACGGAGAGAATGCGAAAAAAAATATGCGAAATAGAATGGTGCCCGCCCTCATTTTTTGTGCTTGACGTTTAACGTTCGACTTAGTACATCATTGATTATTGGAAATATAAGGTTATGTTCAAGTGCACTCCTAAAAATTCCAGTTCCAAAAAGTTCAAACTCTTTCCAAGCACTGACAACTGGCCGAAAAAAAATAATTGCTTTGTACTCGTGCAATGCACATAGCCAAACACGCGGATTGCTATGCATAACACTCGGGTGAGTTATACGATCATGGAAAGCTGCACTGCACTGCCAAAAGTCGAGCTGGGTGTGCACCAGTGCACATAGTCGAATACGCTATTAATGATTTGTTTGTAGTACCACTTATATTTTCAATTAGTACTAACTCCGCTTTTCACTCACTTATGGTTAATAAAATGTTCACATTAAGGAACTCCACCGCCCAGTAGAATACGAAGAGGTGACAGAGAGAGTGTTAGGGGCGCAGTGTTCATGAGCCAAACCAGTACGGTGACTGAAGCAGCCAGTGACGATATCGATGATTTGGATGCTGAACTTCCTAGAGTTACGCAGTGAGTACAATCCTCAATTCACAATAATTGCTTAAGAGAAATGATAAGAGAAAAGAATAAAAATACTATTTTCTTAAATTTTGTGAGCTTCCCCCATTCTTAGTTTGAATTTATCAAAAGTTCAGGATATTAGAAATAACCGTCAAAATCTTTACATTTCAACATCCTTGCCTGCCCCAGTTAGTCGAATTGAGAATCCGTGTGAAATGTGAATGCAACGCTACAGTGACTGCCTCCGGATTTGTCGCTTCAGGATATTCTTTTCGCTGAAAACAGAAATGAAGCAAGAATATTTTGTCCAAGGATTATTTATACCATTTCATTTCCAATTTATAGTAAATTCCAAGTATTTCTCCAAGTGATCAATTTTTAAACATAAGACATATTTTGACAACTGAATTTATTGGAATATTGGAGTTGCTGTGTTATTGATTCTTCTCGTAGCCTTCCAGACACTATTTGCCTTATACTTTGGATTCTACTCTCAAATTCATGTGTTGCATTTTAAACTTCTCATGCCACTGTGAAGTTCTCATTTGTTGAACTATTTGATAAGCGAAAGAACATAAATTTGTGGGTAGCTGAGGCTATGGTTCATTTCTAACAATAGCTCTTTCCACATGGGCTGGTAATACATGTACATGATGACCCAAGTACTTTTGGGTATTTAAAGCAAATTTTCTTTATTTTTGGCTTGTCATCAAAAAATGGTGGCAGCCACATTGTGTTTTGCTTGCGGGGGCCCATCCCATTTGTTACTCCCCTACAGTCTCCAAGACTCTTATCACGTTATCCTCATCCCTCATTCCTCTATCAGTTTTCCCATGGTAACAGTACTCACTCTAAAACCATATTATGCTGTTAATAATACATGTTGGCATTAGTGGATTCGCATATTGAATCGAAGTTTTGTTTAGTTCACTATGACCGCCGTTTGCAATTTTTTGAAATAATGAGTGAGCTAGCAGCGAATAATCCACAGTTTCTTGTTAATGTCTCTTATGGGAAATTAAATACCATTGCTTAGTCCATTTCAGATAGGGTAAATATAATTTCGCTTTATTTTATGAGCAATAAGTGTGAAAATGTAACTTCACAGTTATACAGGGTGTAACAAAAAGGCAGGTCATAAATCATACCACATATTCTGGGGCTGAAAATAACTCGATCCAACCCAAGTTACCCCAGTACAAATGTGCATGCGAAAAAAAGTTATAACCCTTCGAAGTTACCAAATGAAAATAAGATTTTTTCAAATATCTCGACAGTTGTTCGACATATTATAATTAAAGTTGACAAGTGGCTTTCTTATGATAAGAGCATCATCTTAAAAAAAATTGAGAAATTATTGCACCCCGTTAAAAATTTATGGGAGTTGAGATCCCCTAAACCCCCCAAAATTTTTGTGTACGTTACAATTTAATGCTTATTGTGGCACCATTATCCAAACACTTAATTTTGAAACTTTTTTGCCCCTTGGCACTTCTTACAATTATCAGTTTTTATCGAGATACGGCCTATTTTTCATTATGCTTCAAAAATTTCGAGTAACAAAAATGAGAGTGAATTAAAATGAATTTTTTTCGAGGGTCCCAAATTTTTGATTGAATCTTATTCATTTACAAATGTGTAACTTTTATTAGATGGTCGAAATGGCCCCCATTTTCTTGAATACACAATTGGCACCGTTTTACTAACGAAAACCGAATATTCTGGAAAATCAATGGCTTCCGACGATATCTAATTGCAGCCTCAAGGATTCTATTCCTCAGTTGTTGTTCGCTCATAATTTCTACAGCATACACATCGTTCTTCATGCAGCCCCAGACGCTAGTCGATAGGGTTCAGATCTGGACCTCTGGATGACTAAGCACTAGGTGCATCAGGACCCCCTCCAATCCAGCGTCCAGGATATTGCTCGCAAAGATGTTGCCCAACTTCGTTAGTGTAATGTGCTGAAGCACCATCATGTAAGTACCACATATTTTGCCTTATTCTGAGATTTACCCCTTCCAAGTACTGTGGTAATTCGTTTTGTAAAAATTGCAAATAATTTTCACCGTTTAATTCGTTTGGAAGAAATACTGGCCCTATTAGATTGTTGTCCACAATTCCTAGCCAAACATTGACTTTGAACATTCTTTGGTGATGAGTGACTTTTTTTCGATGAGGGTTTTCCTCGGCCCCGATGTGTTCGTTATGGTGATTCGTAATGCCATTTCTGTTGAAGGTTGCTTCGTCAGTAAATAAAATATGGTTAATGAAGTTGGCATTCCGAGTGTTTTCCGTCAACAACCAATCGCTGTTCCTTTATTCTTCTCCAAACCATCATGTGAGACAGATCTAATTGCGCAGCTACTACTTTGAGGGGTTTCTTCAATTGCATCCAAAATCTCCTCATCGTCTGCATCCACTTTCGGATGACCACTATTACCAGCAAGTTGTGGTCGTAATGTACCTGTTTCCCGTAAACGACGATCAATGGAGAGAAATAATCGACGACCTGGTGTATTTCGATTGGGATATTTTTCCGCCTAAAACCTTGCAGCTGCTGCGCCATTTCCCCGGCATTCACCTGTGTTATCAAAATTATCGATAAGTATCTTAAATCTTAATTCAACATGACGAAACTGCATATCTGCCATTTCTGAAAACGTGTCATTTCTGCCATTTCTGAAAACGTGTATTCCATTGTTATTAGAAAAGTTAGTTCCTCTTGAACACACAAAAGTTGAAAGCTTCAAATGTATTAGGTATTGACCATTGTTGATTCAATGTCTAATTGTATCGTTAGTAACAACGGACAACGGTTGTTTACTAAATAATAATACACAGTTTTTGAAGCCTAATGAAAAATAGGCCTTATCTCGATAAAAACTGATAATTGTAAAAAGTGCCAAGGGGCAAAAAAGTTTCGAAAATAATGTGTTTGAATAATGGTGCCACAATAAGAATTAAATTGTAACGTACACAAAAATTTTGGGGGGTTTAGGGGATCTCAACTACCATAAATTTTTAACGGGGTGCAATAGTTTCTCAATTTTTTTTTAAGATGATGCTCTTATCATAAGAAAGCCACTTGTCAACTTTAATTATAATATGTCGAACAACTGTCGAGATATTTGAAAAAATATATTTTCATTTGGTAGCTTCGAAGGGTTATAACTTTTTTCGCATGCACATTTGTACTAGGGTAACTTGGTTTGGATCGAGTTATTTTCAGCCCCAGAATATGTGAGATGATTTATGACCCGCCTTCTTGTTACACCCTGTATATGGGGGGATATCAAGATAAACAGGTCAGTAGGAAGTATGTTCTAGAGAAAGTGGAATAATTTCAAGAGACTGGAGATGTAGCTGAGAGAAAACGAGAAAATAGACCACCTGTAGTTGATAAAGCTTGTGTAGTTCTGTCACATATGTTCATCTAGATGATCATACGTTAAGTAAATCGCAATTATCCATCACCTGTGTCTGGAATCAATCAAACAAGCACTCAATCCATTTTTGAGAATAACAAACCCAGCCTATAACTTATAAATGAGTGAGTGAGCAGAGATTTATCCACAGTTTCTTGTATGTATGTATTTTGGGGTGACATTCACTGAGACCTAAAAGATCTATTGTGCCTCCTTACTTCTACTCAGTTTCTGAAGAGAGTCTCAGAAACTAGTAGTTCCTTTAGTCCTATTTCCCGGAGGAATTTTAGGATGTCTGCAGGCTTCAACTTAGGCAAATGTTCCTCTTTTATTCAGTAATCTCCTAGGTGCCATGCTCTAGGATTATGGAGTGCTGTGCAATTAGAAAGTATGTGGATGGAGGATTCCTCTTCCATGCCACAAAATCTACATTCTTCTTCCTCCACTATTTTAAGCTCTTTCAGGTGCCCATTCAGGCGACAATTTCCCGTTAGGATCCCTGTTAAAACTCTTAGCGCAGTTTTACTTTGACTTATGCGTTCATTTGATCTCAACAGCTTGTAACCACCCAGGAGAGTCTTCGATTGTATAAGCCCTACTAGATCTTTCCGAAGGTCAGATCTTCTCTTTTTCTCGGCTTTACTTATTTCTTCCAATATTACATTGTGGCTAATTCCGCAAAAGGGTTCAGGCCTCCATGAAGGTATTTCAGTCCCCCTCTTTGCTAGTTCATCTGCTATTTCATTTCCTTCTATTCGAGTGTGTCCTGGGTGACTATATTGTTCTCGCCTAGTTCATTGAGTTTGTCTAGGCATTCTCACACCATTTTGGAACTGATTACACAAGATCTCATTGCCCTAATGGCTGCTTGACTATCCGACATTATGATAATCCTTTGTCTTCTGTATCCTCTATCAATATTGAACTGGACGCACTTTCTTACTTTCTCAGAGTGTTTGGTTCCTGGCCCGAACACTCCTATCCCAGTTCCTTCCATTGCCTTTCAGCCGTCTGTGTACCATTGATTGGAATTCCTCCCAAGTCTGGTACTGGTATTTGGATCCCATTCCTTCTTGCTCAATTCCGTAACGAATTTCTTAGAAAAGTTATACTTTTTCATCATACCGTCTTGTGGCATGTCCCAGGTCGTCTGATTTCTAAGAAGTGAGGAGGTAGTTTTTTTTAACGATTCCCTCTCCACTTAGTCTGTATCTTGTTCTTTCTGCAACGCTTTCCACCACCATATGTAGAGGGGTGAGGTTGAGAATCACTCTCATAGCTGCCGTTGGGCATGTTCTCATTGCTCCTGTAATGCATATACAGGCTAGTCTTTGAATTTTGGAGACGTTTTCTCTCATCGTCAATAAGCTAGTTATACTACTCCACGCAATGGCTCCATAAGTGATGATTGGTCTCACTATGGCAGTGTACATCCAGCTTAGGATTTTTGGGTCACAAATCCGGTTTCTTCTTGCCAGATTTCTGCACACCATTAGAGCCATTTTTGCTTTGTATGTAATCTCCTTTTCGTGTTTGTTCCACAGGAGTTTACTGTCTAGAGTTAAACCTAGATACTTGACTTCTTGTCTCCATTCAATCTTGTTCCCATCAAGTTTTATGGTTTGAAGGTTAAGTTTTCTTTTTTTGGTGAAGGCTATCAGAATGGTTTTGGTGGGGTTGGTGCTGAGTCCCACTTGCCCACACCAGCTATTTGTATGGTTTAGACCCTTTTGTACAATATCACAAAGGGTGTTTTCGAATTTCCCCCTGGCTGTTATGACAATATCGTCGGCATATCCTTGGCAGGATACTCCAAGATCCGTCAAAACACACAGGAGTTCGTCAACCGTCAGACTCCACATTAATGGGGATGCTACTCCTCCCTGTGGGCATCCTCTGGTAGTGCAGATGGAGACAATGTCTTTGCTTGTCCTTGTCTCTGCTCTTGTTGTAAGCAGTTCCGTATCCATTTGGATGTTGTGCTGTCTACACCTCTTCTGTTTAATGCTCTTCTGACAGCCTTATGTGGAGTATTGTCAAAAGCTCCTTCTATGTCCAAAAATGCACATACTACAGTTTCTTGGTTGTCTAGAGCACCTCGGATATCCTCCGTCAGTTCTGTTGTACCAGTGCAGTCTCCGTAAATCTGCCTATCCGGTAAGCATGCCGACATTGGTGGAGAGGTAGTATCTCTAGGATTTTCGTTCTTATATGGTTATGAATAGTCTTTTTGTCTTTTGGGGTTTGTTGTGTCCCTTTTTCCAGTTTTTGGAATGGAGGTTACTATTGCCTTCTCCATGCTTCAGGTATATAACCCAGTTCTAACCTGCTTCGACTAATTCTAACCAGATGCGGTAGAAGTTCGTCTTGTCCTTTCTGGAGAAATGCTGGGAAAATTCCATCTGCTCCTGGTGCCTTGAAAGGTGAAATGGCCTATTTCAACCTACTATGTCTATGTTACTACAAATGTGTTCTAGACCAGGGTCGATAATTTTTGAGACCAAAAAAATTATAGTAGGATGAAACCCATTGAAGAAGGTAAGGAATATAACAAAAACGAAAGGAAGAATAAATCACGGGCGATCTTAGGTCGGGAAGGGGGAGGGGGTGAGTTTTTAAGGGTAAAAAACGGTAAATCTCGATTTCCGGTAAAACTGCAAGTCTTATGAAAAAAAGATGGATGGCAAAGTTGTAGGTAATAAAAAGATCTACAACTTTTGTATTGACACTTTTTTTACATAACCTCAAAATTTGTGTGAAAAATTCGAATAACCGAGTTTTTGGTTTTTTATTTTTATCTTTTGCGAAAAAAATTATTTTTTCACGAAATTTAGTAAAAACTTACCTTTATATGTCCCAAAAATACAGTAATTTTTTTGATTTAAAATATTAATTATTTCACCTTATTATGACTTAATATCGAAAAAGCACCCTAATTTTCAATCGAAAATTCTCACGTCAAAATATCTGCTTTTTGAAAAAAGTTGGTGTGTTTTTTGTTCGTTGAAATCTCTACTTTCTGGTGGTATGAAAAAAATATACATTACTATGGTAAATATTCTAAGAAAATGCAAATAGTGAAAAAAACTCGAGTCCGAAAATTTTTTTTTGAATCATTATGTATAATTTTGAGCTATTTATCAAAATTTACACTTCAATTACTAGAAAAACGTAAGATTTCATGTTATATTGATAAACAAAAAAATTGCTGATCCATGAAACATCAAAATTGTGAAAAACATGCGAAAATAGTTGTCATAAATATTAAAAATAGGATTTATAAAGAATTTCATCTAAAAAATGTAACTGCTGCAATTTTTTTTCAGTAATAAGGTTGATTTATTAAATTCTCATTACATTTATGCCATGGAAAATCTCATATAGATAAATATACATTCAAATCGTACTATTGAATTTAAATGCCTTTTACTGACGACGTTATTTATTATAATATTTTCAAATACAATAATCTTCTTATTTATCAATACTTTATCTTGCATTCTAATTACTTCTCCATAGGTTTTTGTCTCCTTGATGGCATTTCTTCATCGTTAGATTCGACAATCCGTCCCGATTCTAGTGGATCTTCGAAATCTTCGAGACCAACACCGTCTTCATCTCCAAGATTATTTCCGGTCTGCATTGGTTCTTCATCCACAATTTCATCCGAATCATCAACTTCCTCGTAGGTTTTTTCTTCTACATTCGAGCATGTTTCAAAACCATGACAATTTGAGCATAAATTTGTGCATTTCAAACCATATTATCGGCAGCCACATTTTAAACTGTTACATTCAGTTTCACAGCTGCAGCAAATAGTTTTAAGCAATATTTCCGGAATTAATTCCTTGTCTGTAAATTTGGGCATAATGCCGCGTTGATGTTGCTTCCAGCCCAACCTGTTGCTGTCAGTTCGTTACCCAGCCAAGTTTGAAGCTGATAATATGCCCTGTAACAATGTTGTTATGCTGCACCTTCTGTGAATGGGAGATTAGCCAATATGAAAGATGATCTAATTCTTGCCAATTGATATTTTTGAAATCCTAATTGGTTCAGTGTTATATCATTTTTACATTTATAAATAGATTTGATTAATTGTAATCCATTTTTTTTATATCTTCTTTGCTCGCATCTTTTTTATAAAAAATATTGGCCAAAGTTGACACATTTTTATCGGCTAATAAAGAGTTGACGATAATTTTCTTCCCTTTTTCGGCAAATCCAGATGTTGTATCGCAAGCAGAAAAACAATGGAGAAATGCAACGATATTTTTTAAGGATTCATATTTGAAACTATTGGATGTGAAAAAAAGATCTTTCATAGTACCAGAACCTGGCTTGAGAAAATGAATATCATGATTATTAGAATTTAATTGATTTGAAAGGACCAACAGATCAATATCTTGACCCACAACAATTATAGTTTTATTAGTATTTTTAGCAATTTCTATCGAAGTCTTAGTAATGTCAGCATCAGCATCTTCTCCTGCTTGTTTACAGGAAAATCCTTGTGACTGTAATCTTTCTATTAACGTTTTTATTATTTTGTCCTTGTTTTCCTCGTTAGATAAAAATTTTTCTTGCAAAAATGGTATTTTTGTATGGTTTTGATAATCGAACTCTGGAATATTGTCTGAGATTTTTCTACGACTACGTTCTCCTCTTTTAGTTGAATTAGCTGCTGGTACTGTTGTCACAGTAACTAATTTTTCAATTTCGGGGTACCCATCAAAAACGATATAGCTGCCTGCTGCGTAATGTTTTTGTATATAGCGCAAATATTTATTCATGATCTCTTCCACCGTTTCATTTTTCTGCCAAATTACTTTGTGCAGTAAAAATCCACCATCGACGACATGCACAATGCCGTCAGAATTCGTTGGTCCATTCGTACTCACAAATAATTCGTAAAGTTGAGACTTTACATTTTTCCTAGGACCATTTTCTGTAAAAAGTGACAATGGAAAAGGTGCAAGCTCGTATTGTAAATAAGTTTCCATATCTTTTTTATTGTCGATCGTTAGCGATATTCTTTGAAATAGCAATAATGGATCAATGGCTATAAAATCTCCATTTACTTTAACGGAGGAGACAAGACTTTGTTTTTTCTTTTGAATTTGACACTGCCAAAATTCATTCCAACAATAGCTTACAAAGATTTTTTTCCTTCTTCATACGCTTCGTAGCAATTTACAGAAGTACTGCCAATAATTCCAGAAAATATTGACATAATGTCATCAGTCTCTGGAAAAGGATCATACCTGTTTTTTGTGACATTTGTAAATCAGCTACATCTCTTTTTATTCGATTTTCTCTGGAATCAATGTGTTGCTCTGTAGTTGCAAAAGAAAAATCACAAAAATCTTCCATTTCATTGCAAACTTCGACCAGTATGATAATTGTTAATACGAATTTTGTTAAAACACTTTCAGACAAACCTCGACCATGTGTAAGTCCACCCTGAGTTTTCATAGATCTCATCAAAACTTGCTCGATCTTCATATCCGTCCAAACTCCCGACCAAAATTTGTGAGTACGTCTAATTGTAAAGAACCCTTCGGTGAATCGCGTATATTCATAATCATCATTTATTGTGTCTTTAAGCTCACGCATATCTTGGAGATAAAGATGAGCAGATTTTGCGAATAAAAAGTGCACACTTGCATGAAAATAGGGAAGCATTCTTTCCACGTCCCCTGTTACAGAGGAGAATGTATTTGAACTAATACTGTCCTTAAAAAATACTGCCGCAGGGGGAATGGATGGGTTAAATAACAAATTAATTAAAAAATGTGCAGTTTTACTGACAAAACCTTTGACATTCTTACTGAATTTGTCAACTGAAAAAGGCATTTTTCCGCATAAATTAAAACTAGCTAGAGTAGTTCCTATTTATAAAAAAGAAGATCCTAATGATATAAACAACTATAGACCAATCAGTATCTTGTCAACTATCTCCAAAGTTTTTGAGTTGAATATTAAAAATCAGTTGTGTAGTTTTTTCACTAAATTTAATCTTTTATCGTCCTCTCAACATGGTTATACTTCCAAAAAGAGTACAGAGACTGCATTAATAGAGTTCCATAATAAAATCGTAAGATCACTAGATAATAAAATGCAAGTAATGGGCTTAGTAGATAGAGCTATGGGGATTCTACTTCACTACTTCAAAAATCTCCGCTTGGTGGCGCTGAGAGTGGCGCGGCAAATTTGAATGTAGTCATTTTTAGTATTTCAATGCAGGCCGCCATTTTTAGTCCTGTTGTATATTTAAAAGCGTCAGCCATTTTTAGTCCTGTTGTATATTTAAAAATCTGAAAAAAACTTCAGTGAGATTCGATCCCACAACCTTTGCGTCTATAGCAAGGCATTCAACACATGCTGCCATAAGCTCTCATGCATATTATTAGCGAAGAAAGGTATTGCCGCTGCAATGTGAATAGCGCGCGCACCGTACGCCTCTTACTGTAAAATGTGACGTAGTCGAGAAAGATCCGTTTTGATGATAAGGCGGCGCGCCACGGTCTATTTTATAACAGCGCGCGCACCGTACGCTTCTTACTGTAAAATGTGACGTGGTCGAGAAAGATCCGTTTGGATGATAAGGCGGCGCGGAAAAATTTAATAAAATAACATCGTGCCACCAGAGTGTTCTTTTGTAATATGTCTTCAGAAGAGAACAGTCATCGTTTTGAGGAGGCCATTAAGAGTAAATTAGACATTGCTTTTTACGAAGATAAAAGTGAGGTTATAAATCAATTGGAAAATCTTAGTTTATCTGATAAGAAAGTGACGTGGAGAAGTCTTCACTGGTTGTCTGAAGAGGTCCAAGCCCGTAGACTGCCGCAAACTACTTATCCGTTAAGACGTATTCAACCTACACCATGTTCAACAGAACAGAAGGGGATATAAAAAATGAAATTAATAACGTTTTCGCCATGTCATGTGTAATATTAGTGGCTGTATTTGTTTTAATTGTAAAAATTATTTTAAAAATTGTAAAACGAAAATTCCAATCTTCATGTAATATAAAAGTTGATGAATATACAGAGTGTTTCAATAAAACCCATGTTTTTTCAAAAAAACTTTATTTATAATGGTAATACAGTATTTGAAAACCAGTGGCGGAGGCGTTGTACATTTCTTTCGGTACACGAATATACTCCAGTGGCGTGGCAGGGGTTTGGATCGTGGTCAAAGTTTCCTGTTTCACACGGCGTACCATCAAATTTGCAAACGTCAATAATATGTGGAAAAATACCGAAAATGTGACATTTCTTTTGCAGAAACTCGGCTTTTTGTTGGCCTCGAACGTAAATGTAGTCTGCGGCATACAATAACTTGCTTTCTAATATTTCATTTACTTTAGAATATTCTACATCTCCTGAAGAGTATCGAATGCCGTGCACATTTCTTTCCAAGTATGATGTGGTCTTCTTGTCCTCGTTGCTCAATGTGGAAAACGGTTGCGGTGGTAAAAATATGTAATGCGAACTTTTGAAGCCAATTTCTATGGTGAGCTCTTTGGCAACGAAAAGGCCGTCTACGACAAAACCTTGAATGTCTACGAATGCTACTCTCATGTTGACGTCTGCTCGAACACTAACTCTGATCAGCAACTAGTTCAAGCTTTTAACAATTTCAGTGAGGGGGAAGTATTCCATCACGCAATCGTGAATTATGATGCAATAGACTTTGGTATTTTCGGGAAAGCCTATGTTTGCTTCAATGTCCAGTTTTACATCGACTGTGGACGCCTTCATGCTTTCTTCCTGTTTCGAACAATCGATAACAAACAATGCCCGTTTCTTGAAAGAAGAATAATCCAGCAGGGGGCGCTTCTGTGTGGAGTTTGCGTAGTTGGGATAGAATTCAGTGTAGTTAAAATATGCCTCATTGTAGTCAGTTTTAGCGAAATCCAATTGCATTCTTTCATTGGGCCAATAGTCACCATTAAGTGACAGTCTTATACTTTGTACGTCGGCATTGTCAAATAAAGTCGGGTCAGCTGTACTCAAGTTACGTTTGTCGGTTTGAAAGAAAACAATAACAAAACGAGGTCTTTCAACTGAAGTGGATGTCTTGACAGCCCAAACTTCACGTCTTGCTCCTTTAGTAATTGAGGGTAATTCGTGTAACTCCCACTTCCTAAATGGAATAACTATAGGTTGATCTTTTTGAATGGATTTCATGAGATTTAATTTTATATCGTCATTAGGAAAGATATGTTTAACTTTCAGTTCAACGCTTGTAATGTTAATTTTAGCTGTTGTAGTGGAGAGCGTTCCAGAGACATTCTTTTCAGTAATATATAAGCAATCATTATCATTTCGTGCCCGAACTAGTCGTATTGTTTGACGCCCACATGTAATCATGGAATAATCGTTGAAAATGTTGAAAATATGCTTAAGAGGTATTTGAAGGCTGAAGGACTTGTCGATAACATTCAGAATAGGATCTTTCGGGTAATTCCAACCGGCTATAGCCATATGATTGGAATCTTCTTGGTTATAACAGGTCATGGCACGTACGGCGCTTACTATTCCAGGATCTCGAACTGTTTCCATTTCCCTGGCACTTTCACTATACGTACATGAATCGAATAGAAAGGCTCCAACATTATTTGCTAACTTTACGTCACCAGCTCCGTGTATTTCAAGCGAACCTTTAATGCACAACAAAGTTTCGCTCATTGCAAAGAACGAATCAACTTGATTAATGCTAAACTCCACAATGTCACTGCAATTGAATGACTTTATAAATGGAGCATAGGTTCTGTATTCAGCCTTACGAATTGAATCATCAAACATCGGCTTACGGTAGATATCAAACATTGGAGGTATGTTGTCGTTTTGGCGTTGACGTTTTCCATACATTGTTGTCATTTTTCAATTTAAAACCCAGCGATTGCAGGACCAATTTGTTTGCGAACGTGAGCTGTTTCAGCTTTGGCGACTGCTTAGCTAATGAAGTTGAAAGTGGTGCAGATTGTCTTTTATGATTGATTATTAGCCCCATCGCGCTCTAAGCTCCAATACCAACGTACTTATTTCTCCACGAAAGTTTACAGGCTGACCGTCCTGGTCTAGGGCTATGACAGTGATGTTGGTTATTTCACGTTGTGGTATAACGGGTAAGTAGAGAAAATTATGAGGAATTTCGTCTATTGAATATCCCGGATCTACTTGTATGACGAATTCGTATATAGTATGAGCAGGTCTGTTTGCATCGAAGGCTCCAGTGGTAATGTTACAATCGAAGCGTATGCTAGATACTTTAATAATTTTGACGGGGAGATCTGAAGAGTGCAATTTGTTAGCGTCGAGTATTTTCGGTGAAAATCCCAATATTCTTCCAAGACTATCAGCTTCCATGAAGGAAATTTTGTATTTACTGGAAATTTCACATTTCAACGTATTGTGATTGGGTTTTAGTGAAAATACCGGTCTGGTTGAATTGCCCGCACCCAACTTATCACTGATAAACGCTTCAAGATCAGCAATTTCATAACATCCTGTGGGAAAATCAAAACTTTGAAGCTTGCCCTTGGTATCGTAGTAGTAAAACTTACAATTTTCAATGTTTGGTATACTGTGATAAGAATGAAAAGATCTTAGAGCTATTTCGTATTCATTCTTCGGATCGAGCACAATAGGCGTAGGAGGTTGGAAGGTAAACACGTGATTGGTACTGTTAACTCTAAGCAACTGCGACATGATGACTAATGAAATACGAGACATGTTTGAATTTAAATATCATTTTTTATTTTTTTAATGTTTGTTTACAAAGGAAACAAGTAGCTTGCGAACTCGGAGGGCCGTCACAATGCGTCGTCCAATCAGGTCGGTTGTAATGGATGAAACAAGGCAGTCGTATTTGTAGTTCAAAATTTGCTTGATATTCATTGGGAAGTTTATGCCACATATCCAACAATTCCCAAGGTCTTACACACTCTATTAGATGTTCAATGGGAAAGTGCTTCAGTTCTTCGGCAGTGAAACTACTCAATGTTTTTCCATGGTAGATATGCTGTAGTAATAGTTCCGTCATTGTAGAAATTTCAAACACAAATGCCCACAATTGATTTGATCGTAGTTTTGATATTGGGTATTGTTGTAGAAAATTCGCGCGCTCTTCCCCAGATATTTAACAACTTCTTTCGGTGGCTTCAAGTTACCAAATGAATCGAAATACTCTACATTGTTGTTTATCTTTCTGTAAGCTACCCAATGACTTCCGCTATTCTTAGAGGTATCCAAATTAACCACTGCGCATTCTTGTTTTCGGGGGCCGGCTTTGGGGAGAGTGTCTCGCATGAAAACTCCTCGAAAATGAGGTATTTTAAGTAATTTTGCATAATGCGCAATGTCAAAGTCAGATAGTGCGTGATTGGGTAGCTTTATTGGTTTTTTTTCAAATACAATCCAAAACCGCCTTTTGGGTACTTTTTCAGATACAGACCAGATCCTACACGTTCCATAGCCTTATTATGACGTACATCTTCTTCCAATTTCTTTTGCGCATGCTTTGCGTCAATGACAGTTTTAGCAATCCCAGCAGCACCACCTGACAAAGCTCCAAGTGCCGAAAGGCCAGCAAACAAAGGGATAAGTGGTAGGAAACCTCCGGATTTCGCTACAGGTATTACTCGAGGAACCTCGACTTCTTTTTTCCCACCAAATTCTTTAATAAGTGCTTTGGCTGCTCGTAAGGCAAACGTTGCAGTGTCTTTCAAAGATGCCCCTTCTTTCATGGACTTTCCCACTTTTAGAATGACATCTCGATGCAAGGAACGACGTTTGCGACGACAACCCATTCCCAGCTTTCTTTTCACCTTCATTCCGCCTGTTACAAGTAATGCAGCAGTTTTCTCTCCCAGTGAAGCGTCTTTTGATTTAACGCGAGCCCAAGCTTTATCTTCAAGTATCCGATCGGCTTTGTGTCGTTCCTCGAGAGACTTATTCTTCCAGTAAGAAATATCGTGTTGTTTACAAGCTGCGTCCAAGGGGTTGATGCCCGGATCTCCACGATCAAGACGTTTTTCCAATTTTGTACCAGCTAAAAGAAAAAACAATTAATTTTCCGCAAAAAGGGTGGGGGGTGGTTTACTTACGTCCACAGTACTGATAGCTAGGTAAGTGAAGTTCAATAGGTAGTTTATTGATGAGAGAATTTAAAATACCCTCTCCTTCAAACACCAACATTAAGACTGACACGCGTTATTGGTGACACCTATATTTAAAGAGTAGTACTACGAAAAACGACACACACAATGAAAATAATTCAACAAGAGCAGACTATACCCATTGAAAATTTGGATTTCACCTCAACACCAACTGTTGGCAAACATGGTAAATTGTTGCCAAATTCTTTCCGTGCCATTATATGTGGCCCCAGTGGGTGTGGTAAGACGAATGTCGTGCTGGCGCTCCTATTCAATCCAAATGGTGCGAAATTCAAAAATGTTTATGTCTATTCAAAATCGCTATTTCAACCAAAGTATCAATTGCTGCAAGAAGTTATAGCGCAAGTCAAGGGTGTTGGGTATTTCCCATTTAAAGACAATGAAGAAATAATTAGTCCAGAGAAAGCTCGGCCAAATTCCATCTTTTTATTCGATGACGTAGCCTGTGACGGTCAGCAGAAAATTCGTGAATACTACTCCATGTGTAGACATAAAGATATCGATGCCGCTTATCTTTGTCAAACATACTCAAAAATACCGAAACAGCTTATTCGCGACAATTGTAATGTTATTGTGTTATTCAAGCAGGATGAGGTGAACTTGAAACATATATTTGACGAACACGTATCTCCAGACATGACGTTTGACACATTCAAAAATGTGTGTTCAAAGTGTTGGTGTGACCGCTATGGTACTTTGGTAATTATGAAGGATTTTACCCTTAATGGTGGTAGGTATCGCAAAGGATTCGATAAATATATAAAATTGTAAGCTGCGTCTTTAGTCCATACCAATATGTCTGACGATAAGGTTGCTACTGCATTACGCAAGAAAAAAGTGTCCGAACTTGCCAGATCGATTCGCAAAAAATACTTGGCGTTGAAATTAGGTAAATCAGAGCAAGATGAGTCTATTAATAAACTATTCAAGCCAATATCTAAACCACTCGAAGAAATTGTGCAATCCTCAAAGACATTACAAAAAACGATTACAAATTTAAATCCAAAAGAGGAAATAAAGAAGGAAGAACCAGATGATGTATTTACACCATTTCTCGAAACGGAACCGGTGGCCGAAACCGATGAATCCGGCAATATTACACGTTCTGAATCTCCAGAAGAGATGCGCCCCGAAATTTCTCAGGAAGCTTTCGCAGACTATTTGGACCAATATCCTGCCATCAGTCATCAGTTCATTGAAGATTACTTCCAAAAAGATGATAAAATCGATAAAAATTATGGTCCGATATACAACGATGAAATCGGTTGGTCATTAGGCAAACGTCGAATTGCGTTTGATGGAAAAACCGGTAATATAAACATACTACCTGAGAAAAACAAACAAGGAAGATATGTAATTGGAACACCAGGCTTGTATGAGCTTCTATTTTACCGAGACCCCAGTTACAATGATCAAGATTTACAGAACTATAAAAATCTTTTGACAACAACTGAAGTTCATTTAGACACGTTAGATCGTCTTAAGGGGTCAAGTACTGAAAAATATCACTACATCATAAAACCTTTATTCAAAACAAAATCTCTAACGACGGCGAATAGATCGTCTCAGGTATTTACTCGTCTAAAATCGATTCCTTCAGCAAAAGGAAAAGGTATCGATCGTTTAAGATATGATGATAAACCTATGGAGTATATTTATTGGGACGATGCGAATGAATTGGTGGATCGTTTGAAGTTGTTGATTGCTTCAAAAGAGGCAGGTAATACGTCACACGACAACGAAATAGTAGCAATTATCAATGAACTCAAGGAAGCTGATATAATAGAATAAAACAAGTTGAAACTTGTTCATTTCAATTATGCCAGTCGATAAATTCGGACATAGACATCAAACGCCCTATGCGCGTTTACCAGCGAAAATTACGTTTCCTCATACACCGGACGGTAATATTGATATTGAAAATGTGAAAATTTGTAATGTTAAGGAACCGACAACAAATAGTGATGCTGCAACAAAAAAATATGTTGATGTGCAGTTGAATGACCTACGTGCTATCAACTCGCCATTAATTCAAACGCATGGTGTGGTGCTGCAGCAACAAGACCGTGATATAAAGGATTTAGCTGTAGGATTGAACGAAATAAGAAATGAGCTTCATAAGACGAAAATCCCCATATTACAGGCGAACATTACCAAC
>CAJUYI010001398.1:0-11889 GCA_910591695.1 Galerucella pusilla
GGTGTGTCTCGGGTTTCCACAGGAACACTGAAATATCTAGTTTGTTTATAATTGAAACATGCAACATATTTTTAAATGATTAAAAGTTATTTAAAGTAAGTCAATTTTCTGGGTGAATACATCATAGTAATAATACTTTTAACTTAACATTTGATTCCACTTCAATATCATCATTGTAATTGAAGATTTTATTGAATATTATGAAAGCGCGGAATTAGATAAAACGTTGTACGTGAACACGTTATGAAGAGAGCGACATTGTTCAACAAGCGTAATATTTGCCAAAACGAGCGCTAGCGAGTTCTGCAAATTACGCGTGTTGAACAATATCGCTCTTTTCATAACTAATTACGTGAGTATCTATTCTTCACCATAAAAAAGTATATTGTCTGGGTTAACGATATATTTTTTATCTGTAAAAAGTGTATCTTCCCAGCAAAATATATTTTTTCGTTGGAAACAAAAAATGTCTCTCCTTCAAGAAAACTATTGATTTTTATTGAAATTCAACATATTTATCATAACCGAACCATAATTTTCATAAACATTATATTGCCTTATAGTAAAAAAAAAGGTATTTCCCTTAAAAACGGAATTATTTATGGTATTGTTCTATTGTACTATTCAATACACTGAGCTTTTGAAATATATTGAAAGTTCACGGTGTATTAAGCAATATGGGTAACATACACACGGGTCTCTAAATAATTAGGTTACTCAGGAAAATATATTTTTCATAAATATTTGTCTAAGCCGTTTCCAGACTATGTCGAACAACAAAGTTGACTTCCATTTTGTATGTGTGGACTAGTCGATCGAATTGGCCGATGATTAGTCTGGAATATCATCATATATTCAAGTGGATCTTCCAATATTTGTTATAATATGGTATTGAGGTAAGATAAACGGAGCAAGTATAGCATGAACTTTGTATTTTAAAATTCAAAAGTGCTGGTATTGACTTACTCTCCATTGACGCCATATAAACAATAAGGTATCAAAAGCTTGTTGTTAAATCAAGACGAAACCTCGCGTCTTGAAAGTGAGGGAGACAAACCAAAACAATAGACCAATATTCCATTTTAGTTAATTGTATAGTGTATTGTGTGTGAGCTGCTACTGTTATATTGTTACGCACGCACCATTGTTTCAACATACGAAGCAAGTGAATCAATTCACGTAGCATAATTTATGTTTTAATCATTAATAAAAATTACCTCAATTGTTGATTAAAAACCTTTTACATAAAACAATTAAACGCAATGAAAGTTATAAGCAAAATAGTGGATTCCAAAAGTTCATCCATATTTCAAATATGTTTAGAATCCAAAGAAAAGGGTTCATTAAACGCCAAGTCAAACCACAATGTCATTTATTTGTCCCAAGTATATACCTAGGACCAATCAAATTGCTGCTACTTGTTTCGGTAAAATATAACCGTCATCATGCTATATGGAACACGTACAGCTGGAAGAGGTATGAGTAGCCATCAGCAAAAACTGAACTGTGGCATGAAGAAAGGCAAAAGAGGAGGAAAGAAAAGGATTAGACATCGATCAAATTCCAAATGCTATAGTTTCCTCAAGAGAAGACCGTACCTTATACAATTCCTCAATGAATCTTCAATAAGCACATTTTTTCATTTCAAAAATCTTTTTTTGGATCAATGTAGCTCTCAGGAAATTCAACAGGTTTAATTATCTTTTTATAAAGACAAATATAATATTCCGAACAGGAATTCTTAGCCCTCAGACAATATTACCTCAGGGTGAAGAAGGGTGAAGTTTAAAACACAGATAACTAATAGGCTTCGGTATTTTCCATTGATTTGACATATAAATTCCAACAAGCTTGATAAATGCCCATATACTATATTACAGTGCTATTCCAGACGAGCGGATTTCCAGTAGCAGAATCCGTTTACTGAACACCGGCGAACATGGAATTGGACACACGCGGCAGACATACACCAATCACCTCGAATTGCACTGCGCGGATTCATACATTTAGAAATCTACCCCGATAGGTATATATCGTTTAGTTGAATATTCAGAACCAACCAGGCGTATAGTCCGATTCACCTATTACACATTCGCTGGTTCATGTAGTTTGCATCAAGTTTTATTTTTGTAATTATTGCTCAGTCGAGCTCCTTTATACAAAATTCCAGTTTTTCCATGATGAACAGTGAACACACAGAAGGTTTTTGTAACGCATCAATTTATTTTGTAATTTTGCAAATCAGAAATTTCACGAGTATTTTAAGCTACAAAAAGCAATTTAACCGGAAAAAAATTGTGTTTGGGCAAGACAAATAAACTACCAAATACGAACAACAACAATAATGACAGTGATACAATTGAATTAGTCGAACAAACCATATAAATATACAATTGTGATGATTGATTTGGTTTGGTGTACTGATTTCAGAATTTTTCCATGTGGTATTCACAAATTTCAAATATTCATTTCGATCTTCCCTATTCGAGGCTCGTAAGAATTCAGTAGTTAAAACGTTTCGATATATTGTCGAGTGATGACAGTTCGTTGATTTTTTATTTGTCGTTTATTTCGAACTTATTTTGCGAGTGTGCAAATTAAACCATAGTATGAAGTCAGATTTCAAATTATCTGACACGGAAAATAAGATTCCAGAAGAAATTTTTGTGAGCAGCGCGGAAAGCGATATATTACCAGTAAAATCAAAAGTCTGATACAAGAAGTCATGCGACGCATTTAGAAATTGGTGTCGAGAAAAAAATGTGGAAAATGTTCCCGTAGGACTAAACTTCACAAATCATGGTCTACTAAACGAACGCGTACTGCATCTAAGAATATTAGAGCACTTATATACATCAAAGATAATCTTCACATACTGAATAATTTCAATAACTATTAAATATTGTACCGGAGAACTATCAAATCTAGAAAACAAAACTATTATTATTAACAATCGCATCTGTAACGCTGAAAACTTTTTGACAGCTCCAATAACCAATAAAATTTCCTTATTTTCTATCATATGAACAATTTCACCCAATCATTACACTGATAACAGACCTTGGGCTGTTTTCACGTTGCTATGGACACATACCTATTGATTTATTTCGATTTTGAAGTTTCAAATATTCAATATTTGGAAATGTCACGATTTGGTTGTAATTCTATAATTGGTAGAAAATTTTCCTCCGAATAACCCTCGGACATTGATAAATGCTCAAAAATTTCATGACAACTTTCCCAAGCTTGTTGCTTGTAGGCAACAAGCTTTCTAAATCTGTCATGAAATTTTTTCGAACAATAATTATCAATGTCCTTGGGTTATTACTACTGGAAATTCTTCCACGGAAATTGGTCTGTTATAAATAATTTAAGGGACAAAACTAGTTAATCAAATTTTTTTGACCTTGACCGAGACAAACTTGATGATCATTTTTTGGAACATCAGTATAAACATTAGCTCTAGCATATCTTCAAGTCGTGGTGCTTTTTCTTTTCTTGATCCTAATAAAATGATCACTCTCAGCTCCTACCTTAAAACTGTAGATAAACTCGAGCTAGTGGAAACCATTCTCAGTAGTCGAAACAAAACTTCCTGTGGCTTTGATGGGTCATCGGCTAAGTTATTTTTGAATATTCTATATGTGGTGATTAACATTTTATGAATATTTCCCAATCAATTAATCCTTTGGAAAAAGTTTTCTCCCAAACTGTCTAGAAACAGCTATAATTGCTCCTTCGCACATAGGGTCCTCAATTTCATAATAATAATAATCAACCTTTAACGTCTTTCAGATTTTATGATTTTGCGGATGCCTTCAATTATTGTGTTTTGGTAAATGAACTAAAATATGATGACATCAGTGGTATGCCTTTGGAATGCTTTGAACCTCACCTGAAGTATAGTGGACAACTGGTGGAATGAATGGTGAAGTCTCGAAGAATTCACCAGTAAGCAGTGGTGTATCCCAGGGCTTAGTTTTAGACCCCATTCTTTTTTTGGTATTTGCTATCAATGTCACAGACTGACGAATCTATGGTAAATTCACTATATTTTCCGATGACACTGGTGTAACCTGAAGTAGTTCAGATATACCAACTTAACAGTCTACTATAAACACAAATATGACTATAAAATTCCACTATCGCCTTTATTCCACACGTCTTGTCGACAAAAGTAATCGTTATCACTTTCCATAATAATATGTGAAGACGTGTCATGTTCTCCCATCACTGAGACATATATACAATGTTATATTTCCAAATTAATGACATTTGACCTAAAGTAAAACAAATCAATAAATATGGAGGAAACAAGCATTGCCTCTTTGCGAAAATATACCATAACGTATTACTAACAAATATCTTTTTTTTTCATATTGTTGATGGGCATCATAGTAAGTTGAAGAACAGCAAAGTTGAATATATGAATTAACTTATCTGAAAACATCAATAGCAAAAAGCATACACACAATAATTATTAATCAATACAAAAATAGTTTACATAAAACATCAAAAATTAAATTCTTCTAAAACATTCAGTGAGAACTGAAATTCTCACATAAAAACTTTAATATATCTCCAACGGATAGTAAGAAGTCAGAAAGTGAAAAAAGAGTTGTCGACAGTGTACAGAGTGGAACTTTTGACTGTCATCGACTGGAATAATGGTTATCTACTGTAGAAAGCGACCAGTGAAATTTTATGGTGTGTAGAATTCCAGTACAGGCCTGGCCTGTGTCGACTTTGTTTTAACAAAAAGAAGCTTAAGTTTTATTTCACAAAAGGAGTTTTGCAGTATCTTAATTTTAATAATCACTCAATGATATGTCCAAATTAGATTACGTTTCTTGGTCTCCATATTGACGGTGCCCTTAAATAAATATGAATATACAGGGTGCGGCAGATAAACGGTCAATTAGAAACATCTCGAGAACTAAAGGTATCTGAATCATGAAAATTGGTATGAAGGGATTTTGAATAATGAGCTGTTCAATGAAAATATTGCCGTAATCATTCTACTCCCGGTTATACCGGAAGTTGCACATAACTTTGTAATTTTTAATGGAACACCCTAAATATTTTTCAATTTTAGGAATATTTACGTTATTCTGAACATTTTTTGTTGAAATTTCCCTATACCTATTTTGAACCGTTTTTGAGTTGTAATGTTTTTTATATGAAAATGACACTTTTTTACCCTGTACATGAAATTCAATATTCTCTAATGTAATTTGAATAAAAGTTTAAATTTCTTAGGAACCATTTACCACATACCGCTTTATCGTTAACACTGTGAAGTTAACTTTCTCATTATACAGGGTGCTGTCAAAATTGGAATAAAAACGGAATCCACAATATTCGCGTAATTCTTTTTTTTTAATGATACCTCCTGTATGTGATCATTTATTTTAGAAGAATACGTTGCCCACTATCGACATGTATTACTATTTCCTATACCTATCGCCTGCAGTTTTCAAATAAATCAGCTTAATACATATTTGTCACAAAAAATTAATTCTCTTATAGGCTATGTGGTATAAATTTATTGAGTTAA
Organism: Galerucella pusilla; assembly: GCA_910591695.1. NCBI lineage: Eukaryota > Metazoa > Arthropoda > Insecta > Coleoptera > Chrysomelidae > Galerucella > Galerucella pusilla. Next base: position 5,558 of record CAJUYI010001398.1, read on the forward strand.
ACATTTGGTTGAACATTGAACAATCATACAGATACTATCAAAGATAATAAGGCACTAGCTTGTTAATGCAACAAATGTTCAAAGTGTTGCCCATCAATTTCCAAACATTTATGGACTCTTTTAAACAGATTCTCATTAGTAGCTCTTGATAGTGATTCTCCATCTATTTCGTTGAAGTGGAGGACTTTGCTCGTCATATTTTCCTTAGTAGTGACAGGTTCAGAGAATACCTTATGTTTAACATGTCCCCAAATATAGTAATCTAATGGTGACAATTGTGGGGATCTTGGTGGCCAGAGAAACGGACCTTTATTAGCTATCCATCTATCATTAAACATTTCATCAAGCAATGTGCCTACTTCTCGACGATTGTGAGCCGGTGCACCATCTTGTTGAAACCAAGCTTCGTTAGCCTCATTATTAGGTAAAGCCTCGGGTGAAGCGTGCATTGCTGGTACAATTACTTGCCGTTGCTGTAACGCTCTCCGTTTAAATTTTCGTCATAAATCATGAGAGCGAATATCTTATTATTTTTTACAGCACAAAAAACAATAAACGAAAAGGACACTTGAAATTTACTATCCCATGTGATTTTATAGTTTATAGTTTTATGATTTGGTCGAGGCTTTTCAGGATATCTCTCAGCAAACACACGACAAGTTCTGGATACTATTCCGTTATACTCACTGTGAATTATAATTAAATTTAAAAATCATCATTTGTATATCCTAAATGTGACATTATTATTTCGTTAAGAAAATTAAAGAAAAACTATTATTATACCTTTCACACAACGGCATACAATAAGGTGACTTTTAAACATTAACAATAACTGACATTTGTCAGAATATTTCATAGGCGACTTGATAAATGAATTTTTTGTGACAAAAATGTATAAAGCTGATTTATTTAAAAAATGCAGGAGATAGGTATATATTTTCATTTTCATATTGTTTATGCTATATTTGAATTATGTCGCTTCGTCCATGAAATTGTGAAATTTTTCGTGACACTGAAACTTATCTCTCTCACACCCAAAACCAATACAATTTTTGATCTTACTTAAATATTTCACCAGCTTATGGTGATTATCGTGATGTTCCACATGGCTTTTATTATTTCAATATTATATCATGTTACCTTCAAAAACACATGCCAGTGTTGATTTACTCCCATTCTCTGTGTGATATTCCACAGCTAATATGTACATCGTCGAATAACACCTCCGGAATTATCCGTTCGTATGAATTAAATACGCTCCTGGCAGGAGAATAAACCACGAGAGATTATCCCAACCTGAACAGCTAGCACTATTGCTTATTTTTCTTTTGTCGATATACATTGCATATTTTTATAGGTCGATAATCTTGTTACCAGTAAAAACGATTGGGAGAGGAAATCGTTATTTATTTTCCTAGGTTGATTTTTAATGGAAAAATAACCATCGTAATCTGGTTGGTAGAGTGCACTCAGTTAAATTGACTTGTCCGAACAGTCCGTAGATGTCCCTTGTTATTAAATTACCAAACGTGGTATAGTGAACATAACAAAGATCAATATGTGAGGTGTCACTTAAGTTTGAAAGATGAAAAAAAAAACCAATTTTGTCATCCAATATGCGAAAAAATTATGAATTGTGGGGAGTAGAGATTAGGAAAATAAGAGGAGTATCCAAGTGCAATCTCAAGCAATAGCTATTAACTCCGAAATACCACTGTAGACAAAGCACCAGCACTGTGTTGGCAGAATTTCAGGGTGGGACAGTTCATTTGCCATCTTCACCGACTGCAAGCTGCACTAAAAGCACTTGATTCCATAAAGGTCAATTGTGAACTAGTATAGGATAACAAAGAGGCTTAAGCGCACTTGGAGACCATTTTAAACTCGTGTTAGCCTGGGCACACGGATTGGCAAATGAAACGGACAGACATTAATTCCAATCACTAATGCTTAAAGTGCGAAAAATCACATCTCGTTCATCTTTTGTTTCTTAAACGCCACATCAAGTATATCTTCTGTTATTCATATTCAATATTCCATTGAGATCTTTTAGATCTGTATGCATAATATTGGAAAAATACAATATAGTTATGTTTTTTCCCCATTCAACCCATTACTTATACTTATTAAGCAGGAATTATCCCAACTAGACAATTCAGGAGCATTTATACAGATACTATGGGTACCTCAGCACACAGGAATAGAGGGAAATGAGCCAGCTGATGCAGCAGCGAAACCTTTTTTTTTGCCCTCAAGGTGGGGGAAGCTTATGCCTTTCTCACAGCGGGAAGTGCAATGCTGTGAGTTCTTGTGGGACTTTCACCGCACTAAACCACCCTCCTCATCTATGTGGAAGAAGAAAACACCGCAAGAAAACAGTTGTCTCGTGCGTCAGGTCTCCTCCTGCTTCTTTTAGTTATCCTGTATGCTTTGTTCATAAGTCCTATCCTTTATAATGTTAGTAATAAAAGGCATCATCTGCTTCTAGTATATTTTGTTTCCCAGCATCTTTGGGATGATATCCTCAATTGTTGGTATATCATCTGTTTTACAAATCATCTTTTCTCATTGACTTTCCCATCGGATACACTTGTATAATATGTGCTCGGGGTCTTCCGTTCCCTGCCTATTCGGCAAAGGTTGCCTAGTATTTTTTTCATTCCATACGTAAAGTTTTCGAAGGATCTATGTCCTGTTAGGAATTGTGTGAGGAAATATGATGTTGTTTTGTGCTCACACTTTTTCCACTATCTAAGTTATCAGCCGTCAAGTCCACGCTGCATTTTCAGTTCCTTCTTCCCACCTCTCCTGTCATTTCTTAAGCGTCTTCTCCTTGGCTATCCCTCTATTACTCGCAAGTCTTCCATCTAATTTGTATAAAAAGCATCTTTCTGCAACCATAAGGTCCGCGGGGGGAAAACTCGAGATAACTTGCGCGGCCTCAGCAGAGACCGTCCTGTATCTCCCTAATCAAACTCTTTCTTTGTATCGATATGAAGGTGTTGCAGTTGCAGTGTTGCTGTGTATCACCTGGCATAGTACTTTCCTTTTGCAGTAACTGGGTCCTCCTACATTGGACATAATCCTCTGTAGTTGTGCTCCTTTTTTGCTGCCTTGTCCGCAATGTGCTTTATATGCTGCAGAAAGTTTAGGTTCTTGTTGAAAATCACCCCCAGGTATTTCATGCTCTTCATGGTAGCCCCCATCATGTATCCCTCTACCGTTATGTTAAAAGACCCCGTACTTCTCATGCCTTTTACCACCATTACCTACGTTTTCTGAGGAGCAATCTGCAACCCTTCGCTTATTGTCCACTTTACGGCGTGAGAAATAGTTCTCTGTTTTCTCCCTGACTTCTATACCATCTTCTTCCTCCACTACGTATATGAGATCGTCAGCATATGCTACTGCAGTAACCTCCCGATCATAAGGTAGCCTCAATATTACGTCATATACGATGTTCCACAGTACCGGTCCCATAAGTAAACCCTGCGGGACATCCATACACTATTTGTGACTAAGTATCTCGGACTTTATTATTCTATTTCCAAAGTAGCTTTTCACGCAACTTATCGAGTAGCTACTCATTCCACCCTCTAATATCCGTTATATCATATGTTCCCATTTTGCAGTGTTGAATGCGTTTCTTATATCTATTGCAGTCAATAGGCCCCATTTTAATTTTTTCTCCTTCATCTTATTCTTGACAGACAACATGGCGGTTACATCCGTGTAGGTATTCTCATATCAGTTTTTTTTTTCATCCATTTCCTCAATTAATCTATTTACGATCATGCACTCGTATGATTTTCCAAAAGTGTTCGGTGAATAAATGAGTCTGTAGCTAGATGGCAACTCTGGGTCTTCACCTGCTTTTGGAAGTAGTACCACCCTTGTGATCTTCCATTCCTCTGGGAATCTCTGTGCTCCCAATAGTGAGTTGAGCTCAGCTAGGATTTGTTCTGGGACTGTTTGCTAACTTTAGGGCTTCCACAGTAAGTCCATCGGGGCCAGGGGCTTCGTCATTTTTCGTGCTCCGAATTGCGTAGTCAAGTTCTCCTTTGGTAAAGCATTCGGGTTTTTTCTGGAACTATTTTGGAGCCTCGACGTGGATTTTTTCGTTCTACAATTGGGAATAGGATCTGTTTCCTCTTTTTTCACCTTCATTTCATATCCCGAGGCCTTGTTGGCGATTTGTCCGGTTGTGATACGGTATCCTTCCCCCAAAGCTGCAATTCAGAACCCTAGTGCCATCGAAATCACGAGAACTACGATGACAGACATCAAAATATTTATCAAGACATCGATTTAGATTCTCTTAGAGAAGTGAGAAGAACAGTTGAACCATGGAGGACCGTTCTAGAAACCATGAAAGAACAAGTTATCCTGACCCGTCTTGTCTTCGAGTGGGTCGAAACCGATTTCTCCATAAACATTTGATGTCGAAATCCGAACAATCCCCCTGTACAGTGTGTCAAAGCCCTTCAACAGTAAGGCATGTATTAATAGACTGTCCAAAGTTTTCACAGCAAAGAGTTGAATTTAACATTCCAACCACTATGTACCACTTACTATATAGGAGAAGTGTACAATATGGAAAACTTGGTAGCTTATCTACGTGCTATTCAGTTTCTGTACAAAGTTTAATAGTTCATTAACAAAATTGTTTGTTTTCTATACCTATGCTGTAGTATTACCCACTTAATATTTATTGTTTATGTGGTAGCGCTAATAACCTAAATTGTTAATGCGCTTTATTTTTCTTTAATAAAAAAAATTATGTTTTTTCCTCCCATGGGCGTAGAAAAAGTATAGTGAGCACCTTGGTCCTAGGTACCTACTATACTATTTTATTCAAAAACTACACTTTGCGTCATGTATTTTATAGGTAAGCGACAACGGAGTAGCATCTTGCGTTGATTGCAAAATTTTTATTGTTTGATTAGTAGCAAACGTCACATTCAACAAAGATAATTTTGTTTTCGTTTTGTTTCTAAATAAAAAGTTTTAAGGATGAGAATATTTTGTAAGCGAAACAAAATGTATATGAAGTAAACATTGATTAGTTTTGTTCCCAAACTTGAATTATTATTTCTAGGAAGAAATGCAGTTCCTATTTCCCAATGTAAAATTGCAATGCTGTATGAAATTCGAAAAGTCCCTATTGTAACTTCTGTTTGTTCTGGAATTAAATTGAGCTTTTTGTTTAAAAAGACAAAGAGTCGTATTTCTGGAATCAGTACATACTAGAAATAATAAAATCTATAAACATATTGAATAAAGTTATTTCAGTGAGACTAAATTTCAAAGACACCCGGAAAATTGTATAATTCAATTTATGTCTCTTTTCACTTCCATCCCAGAAACGGAAAATAAACTTATATTTCTGTGTGTTGAGCTTTATACACGCGGACTACATAATACGGGGTAGCTCAAGGCAAAATTTATGAACAGAAAACTATTTCTCAACAGCTTCGTTTAACTCAGTTCTCATTTTATTCACGATCTATATCATCTTCCAATACGTTTTCCCAATAAAACGTGGATTTTCTGACAAAAACTAATTTATGAAGATCTTGTATCTTTAACAAATTAAATGTTTTTAACAATAATAAATTTCACATTATGTGATCGCTAGTTCTTTGAAATTGCATTTATTCAGATCTTAAATCAATCACACAACTATCCAACGAAAATGAGGGTGGTCTTGAAGTTATTGGAGTCAGTTAGTCGTGTTTTACCTGCTGGTTTTTCTTTCATTATATTCAAGAAAACTCCGATCGCCACAAAAATAACACAATATTCGAGATCCTTACGTATTAAATATGTTTGCCCATTCTAAACAACACATTCCGCACAAAAATGTTTGCTTTTTTTTCTATGAATTGCACACACAATCATTTTGCAAATGTAATTTATATTATATAGTGTTGAGTTTCTTGTTTTTCCATGCTGCTATTGACAAGGATTCCGCCTGGTTGTAGAAAAAATGAACGTAGACGTGATCCAGTATTTTTTCCGATGTATCATGCGAAACAATTTGAAGCAACAATATTAATTATGTTCATAAAAAGCCTGAATGGCCAATGAGCCGTTTTTCTGGCACATGAGTAGGTATTCCATCATTAATTTTCCGGCTTTATCAACTGCGCCCCTGGTCTTATTAAAATTTGAAAATTTGGTGATCGTCATGTTGAATGGGAAGATGGACCATTTTATCCATCTTTGGGATATATGAAACAATTGCCAAGTCTTCAGTGAAGCAAACATAGAAGATTTCGGATACCTGGAAGTAATACTAATCTGCAACGGTGTATCTGGTTTGTTTTTAC
>CAJUYI010001398.1:21889-55666 GCA_910591695.1 Galerucella pusilla
AGCACCAGAATATGTGGTATGATTCATGACCTGCCTTTTTGTTACACTCTGTATATTGTTTTTTTTTTAATCAAATATAGAGAATAAAATATTTCCAGGATTACGAATTTAAAAAGGAGTGATAATGCCACCTGGTGGTGATGAAGCAACTGATGGGTATTTTATTTGCAGCATGAGCTGTGACAACAAAAATGATGGAAATCCTTGGAAAATGATTCTTTTCAGCATGGAGAATATTGTTTTTCAAAATGTTTGTTTATTGAACAATTCAATTTTCCTCCTCTGATCTCATTTCCGGTAAAATCCTATTCCAATCGATTTAATCTCCTAGAGCCCGAATTTAAATTTAAAATCGTCTAAGAAACTTTTATTTTTCGGAAGGTGGAAGTCTACATTTCCTTTACAAACTTTCATTTATCTGCCTGCGCGAACAAAGTATCCAAAAAAGATATTTTCCGAGATCACTCTCGATTGTAGTTTCCGCGTAGGACTTTTATGGAACATTGGCGTTTCCAAGTAAAATTTCTGAGAGGATATTGTTGTTTTATCCCAATAAATGGAAAACTATAAATTATATCCCTAAGTCTCACTTTTTTTCTTCCATTTTCATAATTTGATATGGAAATCTTCCAATTTTGGTTGGTGGGATTAATATCCATGACATTTTTTTTTTTGAAAACTGAAAATTAAGGAAGTGATATCGGAGTGAAGAAAATAAAGATTTCCAATGGTAATAACTGAACGTTTTTTTTCCACTCCTCGCTCCACTGAGATTTGCAAAAAACTCTCTGTGTTTTAGAAACACCCCTGTTCCTCTGATCGCTTTCCAACATCTATTTCCTCCGTTTTCTTGTCGATTTATCATCTCTTGTCCCTTCATAAAATAAAGTGACCCCGGCACGACCGGAAGACGGATCATTCTCGTCTGAAAGATTCTTATCTGCATTCTTACTGCGCGAAAAAAAAGGTTTATTGATGGGTCGTTCCTAAAATGAAAATCTGTTTTTCTATTAAACATTGGAAACCTTTTCTTCTCCACGGGAGAATCGAAGAGTTACAGATTGGCTTCAATTTACAAACTGAATTCAATTCTGAAAGCAAATGCATCCTGATAATCATCATTATAGTTCGCGCTGCGATGTTCATTTTGAAGATATATCCGTGATTGATATACATATAGAAGCAGATCACAAAAACTTTGAACTGAGACATTTCTGGGGTTCTCTTCATCGGTATTTTTCTTTTCCTTAATTTTCGGTATAAGTATTCGAAAAATAATTTTTGCTCGTGACACATTGTACCTATATTAATTGTGGAAGATGAACATGTGAATTCACAATTTAGTACGGTGTACTATCAATGATAATATTATGCGATTGAATCCCACAATAGTTCAGACTATTCCTTTTCAATTTAGATTCATTTAATGTCGCCCGAATCAAGGGGATTATAAGGACAAGGCTACTTCAAACGTGTTACACTATAAATTAAATTTGGAAATTCATATATCTTTTATTCCAATGAACTCCAGTCAGGAGCGTAACACTATTTTATTTTATCCACAGCATCAACCAAATACTTGATATTCATATTTCAGGGGTGAGGATCTTGGTATAATTATTAACTTACCATGTCACTTCTGGCCCACTATAGCTGACGTTTGATTGAAAAAAGTATGTGAATCTTCAAAGTAACTGAGTGACAGATGGTGAAAATCATCAGAAATCGTGGCGTTTAGAGTTTTCCACCATCTTTCACTCAGGCGAAGTTTGTCTAAGTTTTTTGTTATATTTCCCTATTTTCAGGTTTACTTACCTTAGTAACACATTTCATTTATCAAGCAAATGATGCTAGATCGAAGCATATAATTCTGAAATAATGATTTTAGTTCAGCATATTCTGAGCATTATTTTATAGAATAATTTCAGCCTTCCTTAAAAGACGTCTTATCTTGTTTAAGACTAAATATTGCAACCAAGTAGCAATGATTGCTAGTAAGTCATGAAAAGTAGCCAAAAAATTGGGATAATGACTTCAAAAAATGGCAAAAAAATGAATAGCCAAATTGGAATTCACTGTGATCATAAAATGCCTTTAAGGGCTTTAATTAGTGCCATTTATAAGCAATACTATAAAGCTTTGTATTGGAATTAATTTGGATTTTAAATGGGAATTAATTCCAAAAAAAACCACAGTATTGCTAATCTTGCTGTGATTGTAAATCTTAATTCAGTTGAATGGTTTCATGAGATTTCAGAAATGATTATAGATCATGGAGAAAAATATTGGAATAAAAATGAATGAAAAAAACTTTTATCTCCACTTTCCAAGGTGTCAATAACTTTAAAAAAGGTGTTCATTTTTTATTAGGAAATAATTATAAAATATGACCTATAAAATAATCTTTTACTCAAAACATAACCTCACAATGATCTTCTTTTTCTTCAACTTTATAATTTTGGAAGCTTTCACAAAGCAATACAAACAGCTAGGTATCTAGTATTCAATTCCATAAAGCTTCGTATTGGCATAGAAAAATGCTTATTAAATACAATAAAGACATGGCCGAACCGTTTGCTCACGATAATGAGCAATGTTGCCATAGTTTTTTATCTATATATATTGATAGGTATATGATACTATTTTTATATAAGTATAGAATATGCAAATAATCTGGTTCAGAATATTATCTGATTTCAAACTGGGATACAAATTTCAGAAAATCTGGGAAAGATAAATCAATTTAATCCATCACTTATAATGTTATCAATCAATCCAACTGAAAATACTATAAAAAACTTTAATTTCAATTGGATGTATATATTTCATTGATAGATATCAAAATTGGACATGACAATACCGTAATTCATAATAAAATAATTCAATTTATGAAGTATATTTTGCTCACAGTTATCACTGGCCCCTTTGTTCTCAGGAAGTATTTCATGCACAGTTTACAAAAAATTAAGGTTTGCAGAGATTTCTTATGGTTCACAATGATATTTTTAAGTTTCAAAAACAATAATAATTGCCATAATATATTGAAGGAAAGATCTCTGCCATCACATTTGACAATATTTGTTTTTGTGAACACCTACATAACTGTTGGCATAAATTTCCAATATCAATCTAATATTTATCCAAAACAAAACTTCATTACATTCTCACGAGAAATGTTTAACTGCGCATGATCATTCAAAGCATTGAAAGCCATATCTGGACTAAACGACTGCTTCTTTATATCGCTTTGACAGCCAATGTTGGCAATCAAATCTAATAAAATGCTCTTTTGGTACCAATTTATGGCAATTCAGGCCTACAGGTTGAATTGCTAATAAGCTATCAAATCTACTTTAAGGTCAAACCGCGCGCTCCCTTCAGGCAGCGATTGTGTAATGAATGCTACATGTAGAAGCTTTAGTGGACGGTTTCAATTGCCTATTAGCTTCAAGAGTGACACAAAAGTCGATTTTAAATCTCCTTCGATGCTTATTGTGTTACTTGGGTAGTAGGAGGAAAACGTTTGTGTGTCACGATGTAGAAAACGCTTTAGCAGCCTTAAACTGCCATCAGTCGCCCTTTTATCCAAGCTCACTCCTGTACAATTTTAGTATGTACACTTTCCACAATGCTGTATGTTCAAATTACGTACAGGAACTACTTAAAATGAAGGTAAACATATACAGCTGATTGATATCATGTTTGTACATGAAACGTTTTTTTTTCTTGTTTGTACCAACCAAAAATACATCCAACTTTTGTAATAATATATGAATATATTTGTCATAAACTATGTTCGTTCACTGAATGTACACCTAACTATTTATTCTTTGCATTTAATTTACCACCAAAAACCAGATTATTTTGAAGTGTACGTGAATATAACATTTCAAGGATCTATTTTATATTTGCGTTATATTACCTCAGTATAGCCTGTGAAATTTTCCTCCAAAAAAGATAATCGTAACTGAATAATATATCTTTTCATAGGAAATGAACAAAGTACAGCAAAAAAAAATCATTCAAGGTCCCAGAAGAAATGAAAAACCTAACAAAAAACAATTACATTCCATCGTGAAATCCTTGCTTCTATTGTATACACCCACGCGATGTAATGAGCCCGTCACTCCCAGGATGCACCCCTCAAATAGCGATGCTTCCTGGGTGAAACCTTCCACCCACCCCGCAACCTAGGGGCAAATCCTCATCCTGAAGACGACCATATGAAGTGGATCCACTTGTTTTTGCTGATCCAGTTGAAATCCTGACTCATCTTTCTATAGGTGTGCCTGGTTTTTTCGTAGGCGGGTCTTCTCGAGATTGTCTATAGGTGGCTGTAGCTAAGCTAATGTCACCAATTCGGGAATCTTTTGTTTCTTCGGTGTGTCTATCGTCATCGTCTTCTTAGATGTCACTTGGGCGTAGCCACTTCGTTCCTTTTGCGGGTGGTTTTCTTGTCGTCCTGTTGTTTGGGGTGCTCTTCCTGGTAGTTGGCACAGGTTGCCGGCTTATCTCTTTGTCGTTTGATTCCATTTCATAATTCTGTCGCTTGAAGGTAGACGATCCAGCTAGCTCTCTGTCGGTGTAGTCTTCGCGTCCCTATAGCACGCCATCTATGTGCGAAGCTATTCGTATTGTTATAAAGGGTTCAATGAAACTCTAAGTCGAACCACAATATATTTAATGTCCACTGGGACTCAAAACTTGCAGCTAGTCTCGGTAACAATTACCATTATCAGGCTGTAACAGATAGATTTTCACAATAGGGTACCATTTGCAATTTGTTTGACTTTGAGTTTCATTGAACCCTTTATTTGGATTCTAACCACATTTGAGGTATGGTTGAGCTTCCAGAGTTATTCGTTTTATTTCCTGCTTATGTCTTGTGTAAGTACTCACTGCTTATGTCTTATGTGAGTACTCACTGCTTATTGCATAGTACGTACAACCAATATCCAATCCAATATCCAATATACCGTGTGTACTTATACTTTATACATATTTCGTAATATGGAACAAGGACGTGACGACTTAAAAAGGATCTGAAATATACGCACACTGGACATATTTTGCTGTTTAAGTTCTTCGTATATTCAAAAGGCAACTTCTCAGTCGCTATTCCAAATCAAAAATATAAAATTTCAGGAATTTGTTCGACCCTTACCTGCAGTCTTTGTACCTAGTATAAAAATTTCCAATAGCATAGTGCTCATATTAAACTATTTTCTAAACGTCAACCAATATTTCCAGTTGATCAGACTTATTGACATTGTTTTCGACATTAACTGCAGGGTTCATTTATCATTACATGAAACTAACTTACATTGTTACAATGTAACTGGGTTTAGAGACGACGAATGCTCTTTACGGCTCAGCTATTGCAGGGAATTTATTAATTCTGGTGCCTGCCTGCGTCGCAGGATCCAGGATTATTTGTTCCTCAGAAGTCCCGGGGAGATATTTCGAATATCTAGCGCTGCTACTCTCTGTTTGAAGTTATTCTCCAGACGGAAGTTTAATTGTTTGAAAGTTTTTTATTACCGAAAAGCCAGGTGATTGCGACAGAAATACTTTTGTCATTGATCTTTTTTATGAGGCTTTTGAGAAATTCATAAAGTAACTTCATAGTAATTTATATTATACAAAAGATGAGGATCATTCTTATATTTAGAACCGTAAACTTCAATCTTCATTAAATTAAGGTTGGAATTTTATATTAAAATTGTCGATAAAATGGCTTAATACTGCGGTGAAATGTGATAGGGCTTGTCATTTATACTTACGGTTAAGTTATCGAAAATTGGTAATCCAGTTCTGTTACAGCTAAAAGGGATGTAGTTTGTTTTTTCTAAGTTCACTGTGAGTAATTTACTATTTAGAAAAGATTTTATTTTACTAAAATCGTTTTGTGATTTGTCCTTTAGTGCTTCCCAAGTGTCAGCAGTATAGAGTATGGCCGTATCATCAGCGAAACCAAGAATGAATCCATCACTTTCGAGAGAATATAATTCATTCACATGAATATTGAAAAGAATCGGGCCTAAGACTGTACCTTGTGGTATTCCGAATTCAATTTCTCTTGCCTCACTGACGACTTCACCGAGTCTTACTCGCTGGTATCTATTTGATAAGTAATTTTCGAACAGCTTTAGACTTTGTCCTCTTATACCTATGTTTTCCAGCGATTTCAAAAGTAAATTGTGGTGAACCGTGTCAAAAGCTTTGGAAAGATCTATAAAAACGCAAAGACACGGGTTACTATCGTTTAGGGCTTTGGTTATTCTCGATGTCAAGGTTAATATCGCATCCTCAGTAGATTTCTTCTCTCTAAAACCAAATTGATTATTAGAGATTAAATTATATTTTTCTAGAAAAGAATCTAAACGATTTTTTGAAGCCTTTTCGAAAATTTTGGAAATGTGTGTTATCAGAGAAATAGGGCGGTAATTTGTGATTGTGGTTGGGTCTCCTTTCTTGTATAGCGGGATAATGAGTGATTATTTAAAGTCCGACGGCCATATTCCTGATTCGAAACATCTATTGATAAGATTTTTTAAGGGTTCCAGAATATGATCTGCAACTGATTTGAGGGTTTCAGCACAATGCAATGCCAGCACAATATACGCAACCTTTTCATTTTTGAAAAGTATGCCAATAATGTGATAAATTTAGTTCAAAATATGTCTAACTAAACTGGTTTTATGCCGTTCAGCGGCGGGTTGGCCTTTCTTTGCCAATTTCCCCCAGCTGCTTCTATTTATGGCCAGTTCTCTTATATATCTCATTGATTTCCCTCTTTTCGATTTCCTGTATCCTCCCCTTCCATTTTTTCCTTGGTCTTTTCTGTTCTATACCTTCCTGCCTCTGTAACTGCTCCGACCAACCTTTTTTGTTCATTCTTACAATGTGTCCATACCAAATCAATTGCTTGTTTTCAATCTTTGTTAAAATTGGTTCCTGTTAAAGACAGTCAATGATTTTTTCATTTCTTAATTCCTTCATTTTTGGTAACCCAAGATCTTCCGCAAATATTTCATTTCCTCTGCATTTATCAAAGATACTGGTAGGGTTATGCAGTTATAAGATCTGTTTTCACAAGCATCGCAGACAGTCTTTGACAATCCGGATTCAGCGCAAACACCCTAAAACGTTCTCCCGAGAACACTTCAGGGTCTCTGCGCCGAGTCCGGATTGTCAAAGACTGTCCGTGATGCTTGTGAGAGCAGACCTATAAAATCTCGATTTTGTTTTGTTGGCAATTCCCTTCTTTCCCTCACGGTGTTACTAATACTATAAATATATCCCAGTTGCCTTCCTTAATTTATCACTTATTTCTGCATCTATCTTGCCGTTATCTGTTAGGATGCTTTCCTGGTTGACTTACAGTCAAATATTGATTCTCCCAGCTTGCAAAGTCGGACACGTTGAGAAATCGTATTTTAACGTTTTTCTGTAGTGAAGGTGAAGGAAACTATTGATACCAGAAAGATGGTACACAGAAGACCATGTTCTCTTTGAAAAAAGGTAGAACGTGTCGCGGGACACACGGTAGGAACTTTAGTTCCTTTCAAGCAAAAATATGTAATACATCTGACGTTATAGATAAATGATTTGCATATTCTTTGGTGGTCGAGTAGTAAGCATACCATACTCTCACGCAGTAGACCCGGGTTCGATTCCCCGTGAGGAAGTTTTTTTTTATTGTTAATTTTATTTTCAAATAATTATTCTGCTTGTTATTAATAACGACAACAGGTAACAGAATATTCATGGCAACATCTACTTATAACAGCATCGTATATTTAAAAAAGGAAATCGTAGCATTATACAAATTGGACATTCAAAAACTGTACGTTTACCACAAAATTAGTGGAAACATAAAATTGAATTGTAAAATTTTTGATTTAAAGTTATATTACAGTTTATAGAAATTTTTATTTTCTAGATTTTTTCTTGAGTGGGTCGTAGAAAAAATATGCTGCTCGACTCGTGTGGATTGTCCATATCGCACTTGAACTTCGTCCTCGTGCGATATGGCCATTATATCCACACTAGTTGCACAAACTTCTATTTCTTTCAAAATATGCCCTTTTACATTTAAAAACAACCTGCCAAATCAATGCATCCATTCATTTTAAAGTTATCGAATTAAAGCATTCAAGTTTTCAAAATTTCAACACCCTGTATTTCAAAAAGTAAATGAGCTAGACCCCTCAATCGCGCAAAAAAAATTATGGAAATAATAGTGAAAATTTATCCGAACAAATTCAAGTAGATCACCAGCACTGCGAATACCAGCTTTACATAGAATTTTAATATAGCATCGGTGGTTAAGTGCTCGCATTCCACGCGGGCGGCCCGGGTTCGAATCCCGGCCGGAGCATATGAATCGCTGCTTCGTAAACGAGAGAGAGACTAAGGAGAGAGAGCACAAGCACGCAAGCAAGGCACATAACGAAGCAACGTAACATAACGTAGCGTAACGTAACGCGTAACGGTCAGATATTTTGCGTCGCGACCCCTGGTCGCTCAAACATAACCTGACGTAAAGAACTAAAGTTCCAAAAATTTATCATATCGAATGTAGATGACGGATTAGTACGTAAAATTCTCAATAGCACTGTTTAGAGAATCGTAGCAACTTCAAATATGATGAGGAAGTGAGGGTACAGAAGTTCACCGTTTTCCCAAATAAATGAAAATTGGAAAAAGTGTAGATTGAAATTTCACAGTTTATGAATGAAATTTCAAAAGTAATAGGAAGTTACTCAGTTGGGTTGACATGATTTATACAATCAATATCTTCCGAGACACAGAATAAACAGAGTTTGCTCCATGCCACCCGTGGCGGTATACTGTTTTCGGTGGTCTAAACCCAATAAAAGGGTTAACATTTCATCTACTTGTCACAAATTTCTAATGGAAAATCTCCCCAGCTTCAGAGAATCAGAGTCCTACCAAAGCCTACTACCCAAGTAGCAATTTAAATCCTATAAGGGTTGTATAAACAGCTGCAAGATATATCTTATAGGATACTGAAATTCTTATAACGGTCTACAAAACCATTAAATGATCATCATACAACTAAAAAGGGCCCATTTTTATACAACTGTTTGGTTGTATAACAGATCTATTAAAAGTTTATGCAACTCTTAAATAACTGTTTAATACACATTTATACAACTCTTAATCGACTGTTTCATAATTATTTATACAGCTACTATAAAATGATTTAATAGTGTGTCATGTAGTCACATCTATAAAATGGGATTGAAGCGGCACTATGAAGGTCTTACAAAATGGTTGTATAATGCAATATATTTTTTTATAATGCTGTTATTTCGAGCACAATGGAAACATTTTGTAATCTAGCAGTTTATAAGAGCATTTCATTTTTAGTGGAGAATATTAGAACCAAATTATATTTCAATTTGAACGTGCATCCTACATTTCATTTGTAGAAATGAAGACTTATCAAAATGACTTGGTCCGCTAGTGAAATAATAATTTCATTTGGATGGTTTAATAGCACAAATTTCAATGCGCCGCAAATTTCACTGATAAATTATAGGTATATATTTGGCAAGAAAATGAAGCTCCAAGTTTCAAGCAGAAACTTAAATAAAATAATGAAATAGAATATCCTAAAATACTCATTTTTATGATTTTAATAGCTCATCACCTCTTATGGATATTCTTTCACAATATAATTCTCTAAATAATGATAAAGTCACATTTTTCAATATAGTCTCATGTTTCCAACTCAATTGATCATAATGGCGGCGATAGCGGTACAAGAATTGCTTATTCGAACATGGCGATTTATAAAACAACAATTTTATCCCAAAGAAATGCCTTAAGCAATATTTTATTGTAAAATGTAACGGTATACGATAGCTGTATTATAACGACGATTATTTGGGCACTCTACAACTAACCTGACCAGTAATAATCATATTGAGATTCGCGAAAAGTAGAGGTTGCCAAATCTCATAATATGGTAATAAGAATTTTTCCTACGACCACGTATGGAGACGTTATAAAGCACGTTTTTTAATTTGGAAAGTAGCTCATATCACCGTGGCATTGTTATTTGGAGAAAAATTTAATTCATGCACTAAAAATGCCATATATGTCGCGGTGTTTTGTCATTATGACAGCGAAAATAGTTTGCCCTAACTTTTCTAGAGACAAATCGAAGCCTGACTTTTGGAAGCATTACAACCAGCATTGCATCATGGTAACATATTATCTATGATGGTAACATTCGGTTATGATTCGGTTGTTCAACGTGGTTGTGTGCGACTAGCGGCACAACCTTTATAGAATCATTTGCTTCCTAACCTCAAAGTGGTGTATTTTGATATTGTTATTGTCTTGTCGGTCATATCAATTTGTGAAAATAATGTTTAAAATAGTCGAGACTATTGAGAAAGGTAACAAAGAACTCTATCTCACTCAATTCAGATACTTTAACTGTATGTGTCACCCAACAAAATAAGATATCTCAATGCAAAAGTCACTTCAGTTGTAAAACGCAGATTTTGGAACAAATTGATTTTGTCATACACAGTTTGATATTGTATGAACTTGCTTATAAGGTATTATATCATTTGAAAAGAAATGATCGTATAGTGCGTTATAGCATATATTGTAAAAGTCAGTATAGAATCATTTAATACAACAACATTCTTTAAAAAACAAAATTATCGCAACAAAAGACCTAATAAAAGCAAACAGTCCTTGAAGCAACGCTATTCGACTGTTATACAACAATTCAGTCCTCATAGAATTCCATTTTGCTAGTTGGGTAGAGACCTACTGGATCTTTCCAAAGATCAGTTCATGTTTTTCCTTCGTCTTTGCCCATAAGTATTTCTTTTGATAGTATAGTAATTGTTGTCGGTGGTTGTTTAAATTCAAACGACCCCAATTGATAACTCAGGACGAATAATAACTCAAGCCTGAAGCAACATTTGCAATCGTCCGTATGGAGCTTGGAAATGGGTCATACTGAAGTTTATAAAACATTGGATAGCATTTTGGAAATTTCCACTGTCATGACAAAAATCATGTTACTACTCCTAGGCTGATCCAGGATGCTGTGAATAGTCTTTATCCACGGTTCTCAGATGTTGAACTCGACTTTGCCCCTCAAAAACTTCAATTTATAAAATTTCGTTGTGGTGTTTTCGATGACTCAGCTCCAATGATAATTAAACTGAGTGGCCAACCTTCATATTTTGATGGAAATCAGAAAATTCTGGGGCTTACGATCGACAATCGATTAACTCTGTAGCAACAGAGAGTCTGGCTCACCCAGCGATGGGGAGCATTTGAATAAATACTCTTGAAAGTCTATAGATCAATAAAATTATTTGTCGATTAATATTACTGTTTGGTGAATGATAAAAGGCAACCTACCTTCCAATATTGAGCAAAATGTATGCAATATTCAATACTCATAAGCAAACCATATGACTTATTACAAATAAGGTTATTTCTGAAATACTAGAGCACACATATAAATTTTACACAAAATAATAATCCATAATACCGAACTATTCTAAAAGAAACTGTAGATAATATACTCCAATGTTTAGGAACTATTTTCCCTGAGGGTATATAAAATGGACAAATATGCGTCATGTATTACTGATGCACGCTAGTCTCCCAGAACTTGAAAACATGAAACGTAAATATTTATTTATTTCCAGCATTTCCAATGAAACGTTACAACCTTTATTTTGGATGCATGTTTGGAATAATGCAGGAAAAGTCCGTGAGTATAACTGAATATACAAAACTACAGGAAGGTCCTATAATACAACAATTTATCTTCCAGCAGTTTTTTGTAGTGGATTAAAATGGATGTAAGTTAATTATCTGACTCAGTGATTGTAATAATACTTATTGTGTTAATTGCATGGATAACAAATATGAAATTTGGGAAGCAATAATAGCATATTATTCAACAATTGCTGCCAGGCGATCTGATATTTTTTAAATCAATCGATACTGTACTTGATGAGTATGGAAGTGTGAATTTTCCAATGGATTTTTTCATATTTCTAGATATACCCGGAATGCCAACAAATAATATTCGGTTGATGATTGGTTTATATTGTTCTCCTGCGTAATTTGCGGAGGTACACCTCTTGTCAACGTTCCAGATATCTGCCGTACAAAGCTAAACCCCCGTATTTGAAAAACAATAAAATGGCGTAAGATAACAATTAAACTTCAATGTATAATATAGCTTTACCTAATGGTTTCAAATCATAGAACCTGTATTACAGTAGAAGAAATGGACGAGTAAATTCATTTTTTTATTTGAAAACCTTCATATTTTGTTACTTTCATAAAATAATACGGTGATTGAAGCTATATTAATTGGGATATGTACTAGGAGAAAAGGTGGAAAAGCCAGGATATTCCCAAGGAAACGACCAATTTTTTGCAATCCAATTACAGTAAAGCAGCTATACAGTTTCATTTTAATATTATACACAAATATGCGGCAATGGTACCTAATAATCAAGTTTAAATAAAAACATCTTAACATTGTTTTATATTAACACATTTTTTTCAGGTAATTGCAGCCAAAACTGTTCTCTTTTTTCTGGTATTATATCACCAAGATTTTTTAGGATGTTTTCCACTTTTCTTTTTCCAAACCCGTCAGGTTGTGATTTTATTGATGGGTCTGGAATGTCCAAAATATATTTTTTCTTGCAAAAAATCGAGTTTTCTCCAATTATTTCTTCCAAAATATAACTCATACTCATTACATTGAATTAATTTTTCAGTAATTTTGAAATGAACAGTTTTGGAGTTTCTTTTTTAACTTTAGCTACATAAGGCAAATTTTTCCACGGTTGGAAATCTTAAATTTTCCATTTTTTCAACATTGACCCTCCTTTCTAACTAGATATTATCGGCATACTAAGATATTTAGACAATTAGAAAGAAACACGTATGAACACGCCCGAAATATTGTAGACGCTACGCGTAATACCCGTATTTGAATTTTACCAAAGAAAATCTACGTATTTGATTGCAAGTTAGTTTTTTCCTATGGTAAAACAAAAATACGGGAACTTTTCTTAGCATTTAGGTTTTTTTTTTGCAAATACAGGTAAAAAAAGGATAGTTTTTTAGCGTTTCTGAGCAAAATACGAGGTTATAGCATGGAAAAGATCCAAGTTTTCAATATTTTTATTATACCAGACACAATATATCATTTTTCGTATTTTTTCCAAATACGGGGGTTTAGCTTTGGACGGCAGATATGAAATTGCACGAATTTATTTGAAAATCTGGTCTAAAATGGTAAACGGTACCATTTGTCTGTTCCTACTCACAATGAAAAAATATTGTAAGCGCGCATTCAGCTTTTACAAAATTTGGTATAGATGCAAGTACACCCTTGGATTTTTTTGTTACAAAAGAAATGAAACCTACTAAGACGCTCTTAGATTCTACAATAGCTGGAACATAAAACACCCGAACGAACAAAAAAATCATCACTGCCATCAGTAGAACTTGATAGTTTTATTGGCATTTTTATAAAATTAGGGGCATTGAGATGTAGAAGAGAATCAACCCGAGAAATGTGGACAACGGATACAACCATACGTCGGTCGTTTCTCACAGCTGCCATATCTAGAGGTGGATTTGAGAAATTACATTGCTTTTTATGATTTCACCACAAATCCACGCAAGACGAGAAAAAAAATAATGACAAATTGGCGGCAATTAAAACTACTTGGGATATGTTATTTTCTAACTGCAAAAAAATCTTTGGAGCCATATGAAACCCTCACAATTGACGAGCAGCTAGTTTTTTCAGAGGTTAGCTTATCAAATCATAACCGAGCCATTAGTGCATTCAAATTTGGGCAACTGCAGATATAAAATCATCGTATCTCTGTAATTTCAAAGCTCTTGACACAACAGGCAAAAAAAATCGAGGGTTTCGTGTATTATATGATATAGTTGATCCGTACCACGGCAGCTGACGTGGTATCACAGCTGATGATTTCTCACAAGCGTCCCACTTGCAAATGAACTGCTAATGGAACAATTGACGCTTTTGGGAATATTTCGTAAAAACAAACCAGATACACCGTTGCAGATTAGTATTACTTCCAGGCATCCGAAATCTTCTATGTTTGCTTCACTGAAGACTTGGCAATTGTTTCATATATCCCAAAGATGGATAAAATGGTCCATCTTCCCATTCAACATGACGATCACCAAATTTTCAAATTTTAATAAGACCAGGGGCGCAGTTGATAAAGCCGGAAAATTAATGATGGAATACCTACTCATGTGCTAGAAAAACGGCTCATTGGCCATTCAGGCTTTTTATGAACATAATTAATATTGTTGCTTCAAATTGTTTCGCATGATACATCGGAAAAAATACTGGATCACGTCTACGTTCATTTTTTCTACAACCAGGCGGAATCCTTGTCAATAGCAACATGGAAAAACAAGGAAGTCAACACTATATAATATAAATGACATTTGCAAAATGATTGTTTGTGCAATTCATAGAAAAAAAAGCAAACATTTTTGTGCGGAATGTGTTGTTTAGAATGGGCAAACATATTTAATACGTAAGGATATCGAATATTGTGTTATTTTTGTGGCGATCGGAGTTTTCTTGAATATAATGAAAGAAAAACCAGCAGGTAAAACACGACTAACTGACTCCAATAACTTCAAGACCACCCTTATTTTCGTTGGATAGTTGTGTGAATGATTTAAGATCTGAATAAATGCAATTTCAAAGAACTTGCGATCACATCATGTAAAATTTATTATTGTTAAAAACATTTCGAGATGAATCTATGTTATTTCAACTGTGTGTTATTCGCTACCAATTTATTAAAGATACAAGATGTTCATAAATTAGTTACTGTCAGAAAATCCACGTTTTATTGGGAAAACGTATTGGAAGATGATATAAATCGTGAATAAAATGAGAACTGAGTTGAACGAAGCTGTTGAGAAATAGTTTTCTGTTCATAAATTTTGCCTTGAGCTACCCCGTATCATGTAGTCCGCGTGTATAAAGCTCAACACACAGAAATGTAAGTTTATTTTCCGTTTCTGGGATGGAAGTGAAAAGGGACATAAATTGAATTATACAATTTTCCGGGTGTCTTTGAAATTTAGTCTCACTGAAATAACTTTATTCAATATGTTTATAGATTTTATTATTTCTAGTATGTACTGATTCCAGAAATACGACTCTTTGTCTTTTTAAACAAAAAGCTCAATTTAATTCCAGAACAAACAGAAGTTACAATAGGGACTTTTCGAATTTCATACAGCATTGCAATTTGGAAAATAGGAACTGCATTTCTTCCTAGAAATAATAATTCAAGTTTGGGAACAAAACTAATCAATGTTTACTTCATATACATTTTGTTTCGCTTACAAAATATTTTCATCCTTAAAACTTTTTATTTAGAAACAAAACGAAAACAAAATTATCTTTGTTGAATGTGACGTTTGCTACTAATCAAACAATAAAAATTTTGCAATCAACGCAAGATGCTACTCTGTTGTCGCTTACCTATAAAATACATGACGCAAAGTGTAGTTTTTGAATAAAATAGTATATTAAGTAGGTACCTAGGACCAAGGTGCTCACTATACTTTTTCTACGCCCATGGGAGGAAAAAACATAATTTTTTTTTATTAAAGAAAAATAAAGCGCATTAACCCTTTAGGTTATTAGCGCTACCACATAAACAATAAATATTAAGTGGGTAATACTACAGCATAGGTATAGAAAACAAACAATTTTGTTAATGAACTATTAAACTTTGTACAGAAACTGAATAGCACGTAGATAAGTTACCAAGTTTTCCATATTGTACACTTCTCCTAGTAAGTGGTACATAGTGGTTGGAATGTTAAATTTAACTCTTTGCTGTGAAAACTTTGGACAGTCTATTAATACATGCCTTACTGTTGAAGGGCTTTGACACACTGTACAGGGGGATTGTTCGGATTTCGACATCAAATGTTTATGGAGAAATCGGGTTCGACCCACTCGAAGACAAGACGGGTCAGGATAACTTGTTCTTCCATGGTTTCTAGAACGGTCCTCCATGGTTCAACTGTTCTTCTCACTTCTCTAAGAGAATCTAAATCGTGAGTTTGGGACGACTGGTGTTGCCAAGCGTTGTTAGCCGATGTCTTGATAAATATTTTGATGTCTGTCATCGTAGTTCTCGTGATTTCGATGGCACTAGGGTTCTGAATTGCAGCTTTGGGGGAAGGATACCGTATCACAACCGGACAAATCGCCAACAAGGCCTCGGGATATGAAATGAAGGTGAAAAAAGAGGAAACAGATCCTATTCCCAATTGTAGAACGAAAAAATCCACGTCGAGGCTCCAAAATAGTTCCAGAAAAACCCGAATGCTTCACCAAAGGAGAACTTGACTATGCAATTCGGAGCACGAAAAATGACGAAGCCCCTTGCCCCGATGGACTTACTGTGGAAGCCCTAAAGTTAGCAAACAGTACCAGAACAAATCCTAGCTGAGCTCAATTCACTATTGGGAGCACAGAGATTCCCAGAGGAATGGAAGATCACAAGGGTGGTACTACTTCCAAAAGCAGGTGAAGACCCAGAATTGCCATCTAGCTACAGGCTTATTTATTCACTGAACACTTTTGGAAAATCATACGAGTGCATGATCGTAAATAGATTAATTGAGGAAATGGATGAAAAAAAAACTGATATGAGAATACCTACACGGATGTAACCGCCATGTTGTCTGTCAAGAATAAGATGAAGGAGAAAAAATTAAAATGGGGCCTTTTGACTACAATAGATATAAGAAACGCATTCAACACTGCAAAATGGGAACATATTATGATATAACGGATATTAGAGGGTGGAATGAGTAGCTACTCGATAAGTTGCGTGAAAAGCTTCTTTGGAAATAGAATAATAAAGTCCTAGATACTTAGTCACAAATAGTGTATGGATGTCCCGCAGGGTTCACTTATGGGACCGGTACTGTGGAACATCGTATATGACGTAATATTGAGGCTACCTTATGATCGGGAGGTTACTGCAGTAGCATATGCTGACGATCTCATATACGTAGTGGAGGGAGAAGATGGTATAGAAGTCAGGGAGAAAACAGAGAACTATTTCTCACGCCGTAAAGTGGACAAGAAGCGAAGGGTTGCAGATTGCTCCTCAGAAAAACGTAGGTAATGGTGGTAAAAGGCATGAGAAGTAAGGGGTCTTTTAACATAACGGTAGAGGGATACATGATGAGGGCTACCATGAAGAGCATGAAATACCTGGGGGTGATTTTCAACAAGAACCCAAACTTTCTGCAGCCTATAAAGCACATTGCGGACAAGGCAGCAAAAAAGGAGCACAACTACAGAGGATTATGTCCAATGTAGGAGGACCCAGTTACTGCAAAAGGAAAGTACTATGCCAGGTGATACACAGCAACACTGCAACTGCAACACCTTCATATCGACACAAAGAAAGAGTTTGATTAGGGAGATACAGGACGGTCTCTGCTGAGGCCGCGCAAGTTATCTAGAGTTTTCCGCCCGCGGACCTTATGGTTGCAGAAAGATGCTTTTTATACAAATTAGATGGAAGACTTGCGAGTAATAGAGGGATAGCCAAAGAGAAGACGCTTAAGAAATGGCAGGAGAGGTGGGAAGAAGGAACTGAAAATGCAGCGTGGACTTGACGGCTGATAACTTAGATAGTGGATAAAGTGTGAGCACAAAACAACATCATATTTCCTCACACAATTCCTAACAGGACATAGATCCTTCGAAAACTTTACGTATGGAATGAAAAAAATACTAGGCAACCTTTGCCGAATAGGCAGGGAACGGAAGACCCCGAGCACATATTATACAAGTGTATCCGATGGGAAAGTCAATGAGAAAAGATGATTTGTAAAACAGATGATATACCAACAATTGAGGATATCATCCCAAAGATGCTGGGAAACAAAATATACTAGAAGCAGATGATGCCTTTTATTACTAACATTATAAAGGATAGGACTTATGAACAAAGCATACAGGATAACTAAAAGAAGCAGGAGGAGACCTGACGCACGAGACAACTGTTTTCTTGCGGTGTTTCCTCCTTCCACATAGATGAGGAGGGTGGTTTAGTGCGGTGAAAGTCCCACAAGAACTCATAGCATTGCACTTCTCGCTGTGAGAAAGTCATAAGCTTCCCCCACCCTGAGGGCAAAAAAAAGGTTTGACTGCTGCATCAGCTTGCTCATTTCCCTTTATTCCTGTGTGTTAAGGTACCCATAGTATCTGTATGACTGCTCCTGAATTGTCTAGTTGGGATAATTCCTGCTTAATAAGTACTAGTAATGGGTTGAATGGGGAAAACATAATTATATTGTATTTTTCCAATTATATGCATACAGATCTAAAAGATCTTAATGGAATCTTAAATATAAATTACAGAAGATACACTTGATGTGGCGTTTAAAAAACGAAAGATAAACGAGATGTGATTTTTCGCACTTCAAGCACTAGTGATTGGAATTAATGTCTGTCCGTTTCATTTGCCAATCCGTGTGCCTAGGCTAACACGAGTTTACAATGGTCTCCTAGTGCGTTTAAGCCCCTTCGTTATCCTATACTAGTTCACAATTGACCTCTATGGAATCAAGCGCTTTTAGTGCTGCTTGGCAGTCGGTGAAGATGGCAAATGAACTGTCCCAGCCTGAAATTCTGCCAACGCAGTGTTGGTGCTCTGTCTATAGTGGTATTTTGGAGTTGATAGCTATTGCTTGAGATTGCACTTGGATACTCCTCTCATTTCCCAATCTCTACTCCCCATAATTCATAATTTTTTTGCATATTGGAAGACAAAATTGGTTTTTTTTCTCATCTTTCAAACTTAAGTGACACCTCACATATTGATCTTTGTTATGTTCACTATACCACGTTTGGTAATTTAATAACAAGGGACATCTACGGACTGTTCGGACAAGTCAATTTAACTGAGTGCACTCTACCAACTATATTACGATGGTTATTTTTCCATTAAAAATCAACCTAGGAAAATAAATAACGATTTCCTCTCCCAATCGTTTTTACTGGTAACAATTATCGACCTATAAAAATATGCAATGTATATCGACAAAAGAAAAATAAGCGATAGTGCTAGCTGTTCAGGTTGGGATAATCTCTCGTGGTTTATTCTCCTGCCAGGAGCTTATTTGATTCATACGAACGGATAATTCCGGAGGTGTTATTCGACGATGTACATATTAGCTGTAGAATATCACACAGAGAATGGGAGTAAATCAACACTGGCATGTGTTTTTGAAGGTAACATGATATAATATTGAAATAATAAAAGCCATGTGGAACATCACGATAATCACCATAAGCTGGTGAAATATTTAAGTAAGATCAAAAATTGTATTGGTTTTGGGTGTGAGAGAGATAAGTTTCAGTGTCACGAAAAATTTCACAATTTCATGGACGAAGCGACATAATTCAAATATAGCATAAACAATATGAGAATGAAAATATATACCTATCTCCTGCATTTTTTAAATAAATCAGCTTTATACATTTTTGTCACAAAAAATTCATTTATCAAGTCGCCTATGAAATATTCTGACAAATGTCAGTTATTGTTAATGTTTAAAAGTCACCTTATTGTATGCCGTTGTGTGAAAGGTATAATAATAGTTTTTCTTTAATTTTCTTAACGAAATAATAATGTCACATTTAGGATATACAAATGATGATTTTTAAATTTAATTATAATTCACAGTGAGTATAACGGAATAGTATCCAGAACTTGTCGTGTGTTTGCTGAGAGATATCCTGAAAAGCCTCGACCAAATCATAAAACTAACTATAAAATCACATGGGATAGTAAATTTCAAGTGTCCTTCTCGTTTATTGTTTTTTGTGCTGTAAAAAATAATAAGATATTCGCTCTCATGATTTATGACGAAAATTTAAACGGAGAGCGTTACAGCAACGGCAAGTAATTGTACCAGCAATGCACGCTTCACCCGAGGCTTTACCTAATAATGAGGCTAACGAAGCTTGGTTTCAACAAGATGGTGCACCGGCTCACAATCTTCGAGAAGTAGGCACATTGCTTGATGAAATATTTAATGATAGATGGATAGCTAATAAAGGTCCGTTTCTCTGGCCACCAAGATCCCCACAATTGTCACCATTAGATTACTATATTTGGGGACATGTTAAATATAAGGTATTCTCTGAACCTGTCACTACTAAGGAAAATATGACGAGCAAAGTCCTCCACTTCAACGAAATAGATGGAGAATCACTATCAAGAGCTACTAATGAGAATCTGTTTAAAAGAGTCCATAAATGTTTGGAAGTATATGGGCAACACTTCGAACATTTGTTGCATTAACAAGCTAGTGCCTTATTATCTTTGATAATATCTGTATAATTGTTCAATGTTTAACCGAGTGTTTAACTCAATAAATTAATACCACATAGCCTATAAGAGAATTAATTTTTTGTGACAAAAATGTATAAAGCTGATTTATTTGAAAACTGCAGGAGATAGGTATAGGGAATAGTAATACATGTCGATAGTGGGCAACGTATTCTTCTAAAATAAATGATCACATACAGGAGGTCTCATTAGAAAAAAAAGAATTACGCGAAGATTGTGGACTCCGTTTTTATTCCGATTTTGACAGCACCCTGTATAATGAGAAAGGTAACTTCACAGTGTTAACGATAAAGCGGTATGTGGTGAATAGTTCCTGAGAAATTTAAACTTTTATTCAAATTACAACAGAGAATATTGAATTTTATGTACAGGGTAAAAAAGTGTCATTTTCATATAAAAAACATTACAACTCAAAAACGGTTCAAAATAGGTATAGGGAAGTTTCAACAAAAAATGTTCAGAATAACGTAAATATTCCTAAAATTGAAAAATATTTAGGGTGTTCCATTAAAAATTACAAAGTTATGCGCAACTTCCGGTATAACCGGGAGTAGAATGATTACGGCAATATTTTCATTGAACAGCTCATTATTCAAAATCCCTTCATACCAATTTTCATGATTCAGATACCTTTAGTTCTCGAGATGTTTCTAATTGACCGTTTATCTGCTGCACCCTGTATATTCATATTTATTCAAGGGCACCGTCAATATGGAGACCAAGAAACGTGATCTAATTTGGACATATAATTGAGTGATTATTAAAATCAAGATACTGCAAAATTCCTTTTGTGAAATAAAACTTAAGCTTCTTTTTGTTAAAACAAAGTCGACACAGGCCAGGCCTGTACTGGAATTCTACACACCATAAAATTTCACTGGTCGCTTTCTACAGTAGATAACCATTATTCCAGTCGATAACAGTCAAAAGTTCCACTCTGTACACTGTCGACAACTCTTTTTTCACTTTCTGACTTCTTACTATCCGTTGGAGATATATTAAAGTTTCTACAGTTCGTTCGGTGAATCTTTTCCCATGTATGAAATTATTCACATACTACTTTTTGTAGCCATATGATGAATGTCGGCGATAATTTTAACGTGTAATTTGTTTACATTTTTATTTCACATTTTTACTCATTTTTTTGTTATAACGACTTACTTACACCCGAGTGTTCGAATTATTCTGGTAAGTAAAGATTATTTATCCACTTATTGTTTATTTACTTCGCAATGAAAACTAACCTTAAATTGACATTTCATCATGGTTATGGATAGAACTCCATCAAACTGAATTGTATGGAACATATTTTGCTGGGACTACCGCCATATCAATGTGAATTCAACGCTATTGAATTAATTTGGGCAAATTGCAAGTCATATTACAATAAATATATTGGTGAAGATGAGTATTCAGATAGCTCTGTTATAAATATGTGGAAAGAGGCACTGCAACGATATCATCAACAAATTTAGGAAAAATGAAATTATAGAAAAGTGGTATGCCCGAGCGCAAAATATAGTTGATATTAGCATTGAACCAATTACCATAGATATAAATACTGGTGATAGCTCTGATTTTATGAGGAAAATTGAATGAAATTTATTGTATATATTTATGAGTCTCAAATATAGATATTTAAAATATTTACTATTTATTTTCACAACCCAAAAGATTTCTATTTTTCATTGTTGAACCGTATGGGTGGGACGGCCCAATAATAATGGTTGCTAGCCATAACACTAAAAAGGCAATTCTGATTTGCAAAGTTTCTACTGAGGAAATTGTTATTAATTCTAACTCTTATGCAAGCTAATTTGCGGAATAACCCTATAAAACACTGGAATACTAACAGTATTTCCGAACTAAAGGTTTAGG
This sequence comes from Galerucella pusilla, assembly GCA_910591695.1. Taxonomy (NCBI): domain Eukaryota; kingdom Metazoa; phylum Arthropoda; class Insecta; order Coleoptera; family Chrysomelidae; genus Galerucella; species Galerucella pusilla. The sequence continues at coordinate 44,266 of CAJUYI010001398.1, forward strand.
TAGCATATCGCTAAATGGCTGTGAAATATTTACAAATATCTAGCTTCAATAATAAATAACGCACACCGTCATTTTAGCCACATCCTTATTGAAACATCAATCAACGACCTACGTGTAATTCAATGTATTGATGTATTGCGTTTGTATATGAATGATGACGTTGTACCTATGTATGAAGATCGATATTGATGTCCACAGATCAGTAAACAATCATTGTAGACATCAATCCAATCGTTTTGTTTATTAACTTAAAGAACAAACTTGATCCCCTCTGTCCAGTAAATAATCATCATCAACATTAATCCAATCATTTTGTTTAACAACTTCAAGAACAATCCTGATCTCCTCTGTCCAGTAAAGAATCAACATCAACATTAATCCAATCATATTGTTTATTAATTTGGAGAGCAAAATTGATAACCACTAGAAATTAACCTAATCGTTATTGTAATTGATTTAAACGTTATATATTTTGTACTTACTGATTGAAATATACAATAAGTTCGAAACGTGTACGTATCCTTAGTGGCTGCCTATATTTTTTAGAGATGAGTGCTCGCCTGCAATGTTTTCAACAATAATAATGTGTGCATGATTGAACCAATAGCTTATTAAATTAATCAAACTCATTATCTGCTGACATTATACATCAAAATCATCCATATTTTTGTATTAAAGAGCGCTTGTAATGTAGAGCCTATAAATTGTGGCTCATGCAAGACTTACCTTGTTCCCAAAGTTAGCTGTTTGAATAATGACTTCAGGCATTAATGAAGACCTTAAACTTTTTTGCAGATGAGAAATTTGTGCTAATCCTACTATAGCTGGATAAAGAGTTAGAATTGGTATAGTTAAGAAACTCTTCAAATATGCGCATACAGTAGGTACCTACTTATATAAAAATCATATCACTTATGATGTCGTTTGTAAATATATTTTTTTTGTTCTTACTGTGTGAAATTCCTTGAAAATGATACAATGTACATCGGAACTTATAGTACCAAGAGTATTACTACAGTGAAATTATCAAGAGTCTTATACCTATTATTTTTGTTTATATGCAAAGCAAGGTAATAGGAAAATGGGTTATAATAAAAAAGTATTATTAACTGATATATTTCTATTGTTCTTCAAATATTCTCAGAGTATATTTACTTTTGCGCATGATCGGTCATTCTCAAACTTGAAAAAGTGTATTTCAAAAATATGTCCATTCCATTCCCATTTTATTGGTAGGTACCATATAATCATGTAGACTCCAGAACAAGGCGACATCACACCCATCTAAATTATCTGAAATAATAGAGTTTCATTTGTAAACTACGTTTAGGTTATGCGTAAAACTATAAATTCTTACTTTCATTATCAGTTACAGTCGTCAGTCTATCCAACATTGTTTTGATGTTTTTATCTTTGACGTGCTGCTCATCTCCAAGAAAGGATAATATTGCAGGAAATTCAGATCTTCAATCCACAAGTGTCCCTTTGTTTTGAATGATGCTCCACATAATTTTTAGATCACTTACCTACCACTTACACTACGGACACAGTAACAATTTTAATGCAAAATCAAAAATCAAAATTGTCACCAACGCGAAACCACATGTTTTCACTTCACTCACTCGAAAAGAAATCAGAGTCTTAGCTCAGTTGCAATTAGTGTCTTGCTATTGCAACAGGTATCTAGGGTGGGTTTCACGGAAAGTCAATAATTCTTAGTAATTATCGTAATTATTTGAAGTATTAAAATGATCAAAACAGTAGCATTAATTCAATCAAAAAAGTGATTGGTTTATTTACTTTGGAAATGGATTTGGGTTCAACCGTTTCATTTAATCACTTTTTCATCAACTCAATGCATAGCTGTGATCAAGTTGTTCTTCAGAGGTTAATTATCACAGACATTATAACAATAATTGAAATCCTTACATTCATCATAAAAACATTATATTGATTTCCGTGAACATCAATAACTATGCGCTAATGTGATTAATACAATCACCTTATTAATAGTAACGATGCTACCAAAATAATTATAGTAATGCTTAGTTTGATCAAATAGATCAAATCTGTGATTGGCACGTCTTCACATATGGAAAGTGATAACGATTACTTTTGTCGACAAGACGTGTAGAATAAAGGCGATAGTGGAATTTTATAGTCATATTTGTGCTTATAGTAGACTGTTAAGTTGGTGTATCTGAACTACTTCAGGTTACACCAGTGTCATCGGAAAATATAGTGAATTTACCATAGATTCGTCAGTCTGTGACATTGATAGCAAATACCAAAAGAAGAATGGGGTCTAAAACTGAACCCTGTGATACACCACTGCTTACTGGTGAATTCTTCGAGACTTCACCATTCATTCCACCAGTTGTTCACTATACTTCAGGTGAGGTTCAAAGCATTCCAAAGGAATACCACTGATGTCATTATATTTTAGTTCATTTACCAAAACACAATTGAAGGCATCCGCAAAATCATAAAATCTGAAAGACGTTAAAGGTTGATTATTATTATTAATTATTATGAAATTGAGGACCCTATGTGCGAAGGAGCAATTATAGCTGTTTCTAGACAGTTTGGGAGAAAACCTTTTCCAAAGGATTAATTGATTGGGAAATATTCATAAAATGTTAATCACCACGTATAGAATATTCAAAAATAACTTAATCGATGACCCATCAAAGCCACAGGAAGTTTTGTTTTGACTACTGAGAATGGTTTCCAATAGCTCAAGTTTATATACAGTTCTAAGGTAGGAGCTAAGAGTGATCCTTTTACAAGGATCAAGAAAAGAAAAAGCACCACGACTTGAAGATATGCTAGAGCTGATGTTTCTACTGATGTCATTGTATTACACTTATAAACTATACACATAAAAAGTGGCATCACAGCGACCACACTTTACTCAGATGCTTGCCACGTGGAAAGCGAAAACATATATCATTCCCAATATGAAGCCCTGTTGGGCCACAGATTGCACTTGTATCCAGCACAACAAGGTGTTGTGCATAGGCGTAGGACGTAACTCACTTACAAAACTAATATATTGTAATATTTTAATTTGAGTGATGTATTTCTTATTTTTAGATTTTTATTATTCTGTTATATTTTATTATTATTTATTTTGGGCGCCTTTATTTTTCAAAAAATTGGTATAGTTACTTTAAATTTTTGTTTGAAGAATTCGACTAGCTACTAAAAAAAAACAATTTTGACTCTCTCTCCCAAGTTGCGGTTCCCTCAATTAAAGTCTGATCAAATGATTTAATAGTTTTTGAAAAACGTTTAATATATAATTTTTATGTATTTTAATAAATTTAAAAAAACAAACTTTGAAGAATTATTTCCCTACTTTATAAACCTTTCCTTTTTTATTAAAAACTCTATTTTCTCTTATTATCCTCAGCAACTAAATATTCCGTTTCCTTATCCTTTTATTATTTAATGATTTTATTATTACCTACCCTTTATTATTATCTTAAAATTCACGTTCCCCTCGTAATACAAATAGAATGATTCGAAACTTGGAACTTTGAACATGCGCACAGACTTTATCATGTGTTGTTTTAGAATAGCATCATGTGAAAAGGAATTGTTTAATTGCTTTGGATTATCTGAATTATTAAGGTAAGCTTCCTTTTTATTTATAACTACTACTATTAAGAAACTTAACTAACTTATTATATAAGAAATATGCAATTGCGAAATGAATGTTTTTACGGTGGATAATTTTACAGGTTATTTACGTCCAGGAACTTGATTCTAATAAATCCTCTTCTCTGCTATGTGGGATATAAATTAATTGGAATTGATTGCTGATTTCATACACAATATTATAGAAAGTAAACTGAACTTTCTCAGGAACAAACTGCATACAATATCCTTTGAAATTTCTGGGATGCTATCTCCAGTCAAGGTTAAATATAGGTCAAACAAAGCTTACCGCTTTCTAGAAGATAATTAAATGATGAGATCTCTTACACGGTTAGTACTCTTTGTTTTTCTATTAGTTTGGTATGATTTTGAGGCACTTTACTTTATATTTTTCAATTTTTGATTTTTCTTTCTTAATTTCTGCACCTTCTCCCTTCTTGTTCCAAAATCAACAACTTTCAATTTTTTTCTTGTTTATTCTCTCACAGGCGACTTTCCCTGTGATCTAATTGTCTTAGTGTCATTTTGAAGTGACTTCTATGGATATAAAGGTCCTTTCACATGTTCATTATATCAATGTTCCTTATCAACTACACTTTCTTTTAATCGGTTGATTCATTTCGCGATTAATCACTGTCACTTCACTGAATGTTGAGATGAGTTACATAGATCTAATTTAACTATACTATCTATTACATTTTACCTAACATGTATCAATTATAAGATTATTTATTTAAGGTTTATAAAGATATTTTATGTTTATTATTTATTTGTTTTGAATTGTTTTTTTTTTAATTTAAATTGATTTCTTTCAAAATTATTCCTATTCAGGGTGAATTGATTTATTACATGGTTATTTTCTTTAGTTACAGATTCTTCGCCTTAAATTGGATTCACCTGCTTTCAGATCATCACAATATATACAAATTTACAGTTAAATGCGGCATTTTCTGTCCCGCTACCGCTCGGTTCAGACCCATACATGTTGCTCCTTTTTCTGTCAGAAATGGACAGCGCAGTGGTACACCGGTACCACTGTCATTGGTGCAAACGAGGTGGTAAAACCGATACGCTGATCAATAAGATTGTGTGGTTTGAATGTTGAATGTGCGCAGTTCGAAACACTTGTTAGATTCGAACACAGCCCATGGTCTGTTATCAGTGTAATGTTGACATGATTAGGTGAAATTGTTCATATGATAAAAAATAAGGAAATTTTATTGGTTATTGGAGCTGTCGAAAAATGTTCAGCGTTACAGATGCGATTGTTAATAATAATAGTTTTGTTTTCTAGATTTGATAGTTCTCCGGTACTATATTTGATAGTTATTGAAATTATTCAGTATGTGAAAAGTATCTTCAATGTGCTCTAATATTCTTAGATGCAGTACGCTTTCGTTTAGTAGACCATGATTTGTGAAGTTTAGTCCTACGGAAGCGAGGAGGAATGGTAATTTACGTTACAAGACCGGAAAGTAGTGTTTTTCAGGTCCAGACAAGCTTGGAGAGATCTGAAAAACACTAATTTCCGGGTGCGTGACGTACAATATTTTTTCAAGACTTCTTCATTTACATTTTTCACATTTTTTTCTCGACACCAATTTCTAAATGCGTCGTATGACTTCTCGTAACGGACTTTTGATTTTACTGGTAATATATCGTCAGTCGCTTTCCCCGCTGCTTACAAAATTCCTTCTGGAATCTCATTTTCCGTGTCAGATAATTTAAAATCTGAATTCATACTATGGTTCAATTTGCGCACTCGCGAAATAAGTTCGAAATAAACGACAAATTAAAAATCAACAAACTGTCATCACTCGACCATATATCGAAACGTTTTTACCCCTAAATTCTTACGAGCCTCGAATAGGGAAGATCGAAATGAATATTTGAAATTTGTGAATACCACATGGAAAAATTCTGAAATCAGTACACCAGACCAAATCAATCATCACAATTGTATATTTACATGGTTTGTTCGACTAATTCAATTGTATCACTGTCATTATTGTTGTTGTTCATATACGAGTATTTGGTAGTTTATTTGTCTTGCCCAAACACAATTTTTTTCCGGTTAAATTTCTTTTTGTAGCTTAAAATACTCGTGAAATTTCTGATTTGCAAAATTACAAAATAAATTGATGCGTTACAAAAACCTTCTGTGTGTTCACTGTTCATCATGGAAAAACTAGAATTTTGTATAAAGGAGCTCGACTGAGCAATAATTACAAAAATAAAACTTGATGCAAACTACATGAACCAGCGAATGTGTAATAGGTGAATCGGACTATATGCCTGGTTGGTTCTGAATATTCAACTAAACGATATAATTATACCTATCGGGGTAGATTTCTAAATGTATGAATCCGCGCAGTGCAATTCGAGGTAATTGGTGTATGTCTGCCGCGTGTGTCCAATTCCATGTTCGCCGGTGTTCAGTAAACGGATTCTGCTACTGGAAATCCGCTCGTTTGGAATAGCACTGTAATATAGTATATGGGCATTTATCAAGCTTGTTGGAATTTATATGTCAAATCAATGGAAAATACCGAAGCCTATTAGTTATCTGTGTTTTAAACTTCACCCTTCTTCACCATAAGGTAATATTGTCTGTGGGCTTAGAATTCCTGTTCGGAATATTATATTTGTCTTTATAAAAAGATAATTAAACCTGTTGAATTTCCTGAGAGCTACATTGATCCAAAAAAAGATTATTGAAATAAAAAAATGTGCTTATTGAAGATTCATTGAGGAATTGTATAAGGTACGGTCTTCTCTTGAGGAAACTATAGCATTTGGAATTTGATCGATGTCTAATCCTTTTCTTTCCTCCTCTTTTGCCTTTCTCCATGCCACAGTTCAGTTTGTGATGTTCAAAATCACAAATTTTCCATAAATACTTGTAATTTGAATATTATAAAATGTTGAGTTTTTGCTGATGGCTACTCATACCTCTTCCAGCTGTACGTGTTCCATATAGCATGATGACGGTTATATTCTACCGAAACAAGTAGCAGCAATTTGATTGGTCCTAGGTATATACTTGGGAGAAATAAATGACATTGTGGTTTGACTTGGCGTTCAATGAACCCTTTTCTTTGGATTCTAACCATATTTGAAATATGGATGAACTTTTGGAATCCACTATTTTGCTCATAACTTTCATTGCGTTTAATTGTTTTTTGTAAAAGGTTTTTAATCAACAATTGAGCTAATTTTTATTAATGATTAAGACATAAATTATGCTACGTGAATTGATTCACTTGCTTCGTATGTTGAAACAATGGTGCGTGCGTAACAATATAACAGTAGCAGCTCACACACAATACACTATACAATTCACTAAAATGGAATATTGGTCTATTGTTTTGGTTTGTCTCCCTCACTTTCAAGACGCGAGGTTTCGTCTTGATTCAACAACAAGCTTTTGATACCTTATTGTTCATATGGCGTCAATGGAGAGTAAGTCAATACCAGCACTTTTGAATTTTAAAATACAAAGTTCATGCTATACTTGCTCCGTTTATCTTACCTCAATACCATATTATAACAAATATTGGAAGATCCACTTGAATATAATATGATGATATTCACCGTTCAGCGCACTTGCTGCACAATATACTATTGTGTGCAATCGCAGTACTACCTACATCTAGTCATTAAATTTTTTCCCATCAACCAATCAAGAAATAACATGCACCGGGAGAAGAGTTATTTATAGACAAATAAACTGATTTGTTTGACCCCCCTTTGTTCAAAACTAATATTGCTTATTTATTATTAAGAAGTCATATTAACGTGGAAATATTGGGAAATTTTGATATAAAAAAATGATTCATTCGAGTGTAATTTATTTAATGTGAAAATTTTTGTTCTCCTTTATACACACCTTCATACAATTATTCTTCAGAAACTATAAAAGTCTACGAAGCGCAATATAATGTTTTGTTATAAAATATAACAATGCTATTTGGGTGAAAATTGTTTTCATTAACCAGAAAAAACCTAACATCTTTAATAATATTCCATCACTTTGAAACAACAAATTAAATAATCATAGTAAATCATTTGAAAGTTTTGACAGAAATTTATATTTTTTAAATAAGCCTATAGATTATTAGCTTCAAATAAGATTTACTTTATACCGAAAAAATAAGTATTTCAGTAATTATACTGAAATACTTATTTTTTCATTTATTTTAACGAGAAAAAAATTTATTTGCTACAAATCACATATTACTTCACCCGTAAGAAATCACATTAGCCTACAAATTATGTGGCAATTGAAACGAAGAATTCTCACCCCACCCTTCCCTATTATTCAGTAACGGTCACCACCTGTATACGTTTGGCGTCATTCTGCATGTGAAATTAGATCAGTTTTTGCGATTTTACTAATTATCTTGTTTTTGTGAAGTATGTGGTTGAAGTGCTCTGGACAAAAATAAGTTTAATAATAGAATGAATGAATTGTTGAACTCATGGCGATTTCAAGAATTGTGAGATATCTTTGAAGGTAAGGAAATAAATGACAATTAAATTCAAGTAGGTAGAAGTAACAAGCAAGCGAAATGTACCTCAAACATACACATTTCTCAATTAAACCTGTCAGATCTTCAAAAAACTACTATGGGGAAAGCATTAATGAGCACACTTAAGGATAGACAAGGCTATCTTGTGTATACCATTGTTGGTTATGTTTTAGATCATGTAAGTATGTTTAATTTCAACAATGTGTGGTTTCCATTTTATAAATGTATATATTCCTTTTCAATAGACCAACATACACATTTCTCAATTAAACCTGTTAGATCTACTTCAAGAACTCCAAAAAACTATTATGGGGAAAGCATTAATGAGCACACTCAAGAATAGACAAGGCTATCTTGTGGATACCATTGTTGGTTATGGTAATGTTTTATATCATGTAGGTATGTTTAATTTTAAAAATGTATGGTATCTATTTTGAAAATGTATAGTTTTCTTTCAAATAGATCAAAATATTCAGCAGCAAGTTTTTTATTCCTATCCTGCTTTCCTACTAAACAGTTTTGTGCATAAATAGAAACCATTAATTTTTATCAGATTTGAACATGTTTGTCATAAAAATACTGTAATTTTAATCCGTGTCCAGACTAATCATCGGCCAATTCGATCGACTATTCCACACATACAATATGGAAGTCAACTTTGTTGTTCGACATAGTCTGGAAACGGCTTAGACAAATATTTATGAAAAATATATTTTCCTAAGTAACCTAATTATTTAGAGAACCGTGTGGATGTTACCCATATTGCTTAATACACCGTGAACTTTCAATATATTCTTAAATATTTAAAAACATTTCAAAATCTCAGTGAATTGAATAGTACTTCCATGAAAAAAAACAATACCATAAATAATTCCGTTTTTAAGGGAAATATATATTTTTTACTATAAGGCAATATAATGTTTATGAAAATTATGGTTCGGTTATGATAAATATGTTGAATTTCAATAAAAATTAATAGTTTTCTTGAAGGAGAAACATTTTTTGTTTCCAACGAAAAAATATAATTTGCTGGGAAGATACACTTTTTACAGATAAAAAATATATCGTTAACCCAGACAGTATACTTTTTTATGGTGAAGAATAGATACTTACGTAATTAGTTATGAAAAGAGCGATATTGTTCAACACGCGTAATTTGCAGAACTCGCTAGCGCTCGTTTTGGCAAATATTACGCTTGTTGAACAATGTCGCTCTCTTCATAACGTGTTCACGTACAACGTTTTATCTAATTCCGCGCTTTCATAATATTCAATAAAATCTTCAATTACAATGATGATATTGAAGTGGAATCAAATGGTGTTAAAAGTATTGTTACTATGATGTATTCACCCAGAAAACTGACTTTACTTTACTTTAAATAACTTTTAATCATTCAAAAATATCAATGTTGCATGTTTCAATTATAAACAAACTAGATATTTCAGTGTTCCTGTGGAAACCCGAGACACACCTTAAATATATTTGTGATATTAATAAAAGTGTGAAAGTTGTGTATTTTGTTTGTTTCAAGTTGAGAACATTATCTATTTATTGTTCGCCAAGTATTAGCCTTGAACAGACAACGTGTTATATCGAGGCTAGTACTAGAGTGCCACCAAGATTTAGCTGACGTCTCGGCAGATAACAACATTATCCTGAGGTGGGTTAAAGGGCACGACAGGAGTAAAGGAAATCGCATTGCTGATTCTTTAGCCAGGGAAGCCGCTGGACTGAAAATTCTAGGACCCAGTGACACCTACGGCCTAACGACTTCGACAATTGCGGAACTAGCCAAACGTTACACCCATGCTCAATCCCTCAAGAGATGGGATGGAATCAAAGGATGCAGTTTTGCCAGGATCACCCTGGGCAACCCTCGGAAGCTGGCGCCGAAGAAATATTTGGCGATGACCAGGAAAAACCTACGTTTAACAGTAGGATTTCTGACTGGTCACTGTCAACTAAGTAAACACCTCCATACTATGGGGCTAGTGGACACACCTCTATGCAGGATGTGTGAACAGGAAGATGAAACTGTCAGGCATGTCTTATGCGAGTGTCCGGAGTTATCGTCAATAAGAGAGTGTGTGTTCGGTGAGTCTTGGCCTACACCTGCCGATATAAAGGAGATGTCTCCCAGTGACCTGTCCACCTTCCTGAGAAGGACAGGATGGACAATGACCTAGGAGGACAACTCCTCGGGAGGATGTACAATGGGTCACATGTGGCCTAAGTGCTGTGAGCCTACACACTCACCCTCACTCTACAGATACAGATACAGATTGTTCGCCAATCGCCACAGTTCTATTATGGAGAAAGATAAGTGAGTGTCACAATACCAGAAATACCATGGTTTCAGTTTTCCAAAAGGGCCAAGCGCTGGTAACATTGTGACAATTACTTATCTTTGTCCATAATAGAAGTGTGGCAAATAATAAATATTCATGTTTTTAAATTAAAACAAATGAAGTACACAATTGTAAGAAACCTTTTTTCCTAGTATATATTGTAACGTTTATTCTAATTTATATTTACAATTTATATTCAAATACAGTCCTTATTTAATAATTTATATGTCACACTAAACACACACTAACTATAATTTATATGAGAGTCACTTAATAAACACTTTATCGAGGCGCGATTGCTTTCTTTCAGTATTAACACTAACTGACTAACTGCCTCCGCTGCGATGCTCGTCGCCTATTTATACTCGCATGACTTGTTCTAGAGACTTCTCGAACTCGAAGTTTTGGTGGATGCGCCGGGTTTTTCTAGATGTTACGTTTTCCAGATCATTCTTGAAAATACGGCGGAGGAGCCATAGTCGTATCATATGGGAATTTCACTGGGGGCACTAATTGAGCACATTAATGCAGCAGCTCGCGTAACATTGCCCCCTCCTTAAGAGACAGTTCCTCCTGGAACTAACTAGGAAACTGAAACGAGATGACTGTATCGGCAACTGGTTCCCTTGTTACATTTTCCAGTTGCATGGAAGTAACATGCGACCGTCTTCTCTGTTGGCTGTGTCTCCCTTACTTGGCCGCAGACTAGTACCTGCACTTCGGTGTCTCGGAAGATTACTTCTACCATGTTACGGATTATTCGCCAATCTAAATGCCTACATTCAATCTTGGGCATGGCTAGCCTATGCTATCCAATTCAAGCACATGCTCCCTCAAGCTTCGTAATGCTTCCCAGA